>JXCR01136588.1:186652-200703 GCA_002079205.1 Phalaenopsis hybrid cultivar | reverse complement strand
ATAATATATATATATATATATATATATATATATATATATATATATATATATATATATTGATTTAAACTTCATTTAAAATGGGCATCAGGATATCCTTTCTGGCAACTGACATTTCTCCAACTTTTAACGACCGATATCTTATGGCGACTTCGTTGGGGACTAGTTTCTCTCTCCATTTAAATCAAGAAATATTGTCTTCATGCATCAGTACTGTGTTCATGTCCCTTATGGACTAAATTACCCTTCTTCCGTTGGCATGCCTCACCCATTTCTTTCTTGGGTAAGTACGGTCAACTCTTTCGGCCTTCAGGACCATCTGTTCCATCATCTTTGAATAGAGAGGCTCAGGAGTTCATTAAAAATTTTGTGGTGTCATACCCATAATAGTTGTGTTGGTGAGCTAGTTACACTCGGTCATTCTGCGTTGTGATGTTGGTCCTACACTTGGTCCTAAACTTTATTCTTCTCCTATTATCTTCTTGGAATTGGTTTGCTACTTTACAAATTAAATCAAATTATTGCATGGTTGGTTATTAATTAAAATCCTATACATTTAATTTACTTTACTAAATTTTAAAGTTTTCACAAACTAAAATTAAATAAAGACTTGCCAAGTCTACAAAACGACCCTTGTAAATTTTTAGTGTTCACACTAGAACTAAAAGGTATTGGTCAAATAACTAAGCCCAATGCTTTCTTTTTGAAGCTGGAACGCTCACTTTCTCCTGCAACATGCCAACTAACCTCGATGCCCACAATGTTGCTCCCACAATAAAGTTTGGAGCCGGCTTCGATGAACTCGATGTTGAGCTTGAAAAGGCTCCATTTTTTATAATGAAAGTTGCCACTCCGAAGTATCAGAGTCATCTATTAGATTGAACCTGAACTTCTCTCAAGATTTCCCTTTCTACCAGAAGGTAAAGACAATTGCTACCCCGACACCTGTTAAGTTCATTGATCCCTCGTCTGCCAAAGGGAAGGAAATTATGATTGTGGAAAAAATAGTTGGGGGATTTACCGCCCCGCTATCGATATCTAAAATTGGATCTAGCTCAAAGTACATGCCGTTAACCAGGTCTCTAGGAAGAAATCACACTCGAAGGATTCGAATAGGTGCTAAGGCCCAAATTCTTGAAAAGTTACCTGTTAATGAGATTCCTCACCAGAAGGAACTTACATTGCTTGAAACCTCTCCGCTTCTACGAGGAAGTAGGTTTCACCCATTAATGGATACTAATGCATATAAAAGTATTCAAAAAGTTGTTGCTGCCTTACCGTTGTTTCATGACAGTGTTGAGGTGAAAGAGAAACCAACTCCTATCACCAAAGTCCATACAAAATTCCAGAGATTGATTGTAAAATAAGGATGTTCAATTGTTGAATTACTTAGGCGAGTGGGATGCGCAGTGACCCCTTGAATGAAGAAAGAAATTTTGAAAGATGTCAAAGCTGCCCGACAGTCTCATAGACTAGCTAAAGTTTCACCAGATCGCATTTTTNCCACACACCAAAAATAGCGCCGACACACACATATATATATATATATATATATATATATTCAAAGGTGACATAATGCTTTCAAAAACCAACCTGAAAACAAAGGTTAGGAAAGTATGCAGAAAAGCAAACCAAGAAGGTCTCCCTTTAGAGGAAATAAGAAAGAAGGAGAAACATTTTTAGTGATGAGGGGAAAATCAACCCCAAGACCAGCTTGTGAAAGCCAATTTGCAGGTCGGTTACCTTCTTTGTGGACAAATTGGAGCCTCAGATTTATGTTGTATGAGCTGTGACTAATCTTATTTTTCTACTTCAGAATGTGTCATGGGTAGGCAACTTGATTCAGAAGGATGTTGATCATGATCTTGGAGTTTGATTCAAGTAGAAGGTTTTGAATCTTAGATCTAGAAGCAATGTTGATAGCCTAATAGATAACAATAGATTCAGCATCGATAGCATCTTCAGCAACAGTGGGAGAAAGGTAATTAAGGAGGCAGGAGCCTTGAGAGTTTCTAAAAAGCCCTTCAATGCCAACATTAGATGGATAGAAGCTGCCATCGGTGTTGACTTTCAGCCATCCAACAGCTGGCTTGATCTAATAAACTAAAAGGTGTTTAGAGGAAGGCTGACTGTAATTGTTTCCTATAAAAAAAAGATCAGGGAAAACCATCTATAGTGAAAGTTTCTTCACAAAAGCTAGGCAGTTGGAGGCCACTTTTGAGGAAAGTTGTTGTTGCTCTTCAAACTTGGCTTTGTTCCTAGCCATCCAAGTGAACCATTCCACCACACAAGGGATGGCCATCAACTTCAACTGATGCAAGTCTCTCCAGCAAAGAAGAAATTGCTGCCACGTAAGTTTAATTGTTTCCACTTTCAAATGGTTTAGCACAGCAGACTAAACTTGTTGAGCAAAATTACATTAGAAATTAAGATGATCAGTAGTTTCCTCTTGCACTTTGCATAAGACAAAACAGGATTAGATTCTCAACCCCTTCAATTTTAGGATTTCATCAGTGGGGAGAAGTCTAGAAAAGATTCTCCAATAAAAAAAAGGACATAGAAGGTGAAAGGAAATTATTTCATAGAGGTCTCCCTCAGGGGATATTCACACCATGGGATTGTTGGGAGTAGATATAAGCAAAAATAGATTGAGAAGTTATTTTCTTAATAACGAGTGTATCTTTCTTGGAGGGGTCCATAAGAATGTTGGTAATCTTATGGAGGGTTGGAGTATCAAAAATATTCTTAAGTACAAGAAGATTCCAATGTCGCTCAGTCCAGCAGTCAGACACCTTGATAATATTAAGGAAAGGAGCAGTGAGAACATCAGCAAGATTCCCATCTCCCATCCAATTATCAAGCTAAAAATTAGTTTTCCCATCCTTTAAATCCCAAATGAAATGATATTTGGCAGTGTCCTTAATTTTCAGCATTTGAGACCAGACTTTGGAATCTACCAGTTTAGGTGTGGCAAGGGAAGGATGGGAATCTCTACAGTATTTACCTTTCAGAAAAATTACCCAAAGTGATTCTTCTGCCCTGAAATGAATCCAAAGTTTGCATAAATTGATATGTTGTAAATGGTTAGAGCTTCTGAAACCAATTTCCCCATTCTCAGTAGGTTTGCAAATAGAATTCTAGGTTGTCCATTGCTTTTGATTTCTTTGACCAGACCAAAGAAATCTATTAAAAGTTCTATCAGGCAGCAGTTGTGTGCTCTTCTTCAAAGTAGCCATTTGTAGGATGTAGAATGGGAAAGCAGATAGAACATGCTTTAAAAGGGTGATTCTTCCTCCATTGGATAAAAAGGAGTTAGTCCAGCTGATGAGCTTTGATTGTATCTTTGTAACTACATCATCAAACTAAATTTGTCTGGTCCTACCCTTCAGCAAATGAACCCCCAGATACTTTAGAGGGGAGTTGGAAGGCTGAAAACTAGTGAAGTCTGAAATCCATAGTCTGAAAGGTTGCTTGAATAGGATACTGCAGTTTTGTTTGTTCAAAAGAAGTCCAGAACAGGCAAGAAAATCATTGAGACATTTTTGGATTTGTCTAACAGTAGGTTTAGTAGCTTTTGACAAAAGGATGACATCATCTAAATAAGATAAGTGTCTGATGGCAATATTGGATCTATGCTTGAATTGATTATGTGGGGATTCATTGGAGAGCCGGTTAAGCATTAAAGAAAGGTAGTTGGAGAAAGTGGTTAACCTTGCTTGATTCCTCTAGTTGCTTTAAAGTAGCCATTTGAAGCCCCATTAATAAGTAAAGAGTCTGCTTTATTATTAAGCCATCTCATGATTAATTTTATGAAGTCCAGAGAGAAACCTCTAGCATGCAGAACCTCCTCAACAAAATCCCAAAGGATTGTGTCATAAGATTTGCTGATGTCCAATATATTAATCAGATTGCCCCTTGCAGCTTCTATTCATGTCTTGATATAGTTCTTGTGCTAAAAGAACATTATCCACAATGCTTCTACCCTTAATAAAAGTAGTTTGGTTCCTGTTGATGATCTTATGCAGATGAGGTTGGATTCTAGCAACAATAACTTTGCTAATTATCTTGGTAACCACATTGGTCAGGTTGATGGGCCTAAATTGCTCCCATCTTTTGCAATTAGTCTCTTTAGGAATGAGAGTGATTGTAGAAGAAATGAAATACTTAGGAGGGTCATGACCTTTGAAAAAAGCTTGCACAGCTTCTATCACCTCCATTTTGAAAATCTTCCAAGCTATTTATAGAAATCTGCAGAATAGCCATCAGGGCCAGCAGCTTTGTTGTTGTCAATAGAATCTAAAGCTGATTTGATTTCCTCTTTAGTGGGGATATGAGTTAGTTGAAGGCTTGAAATGAACTATCTGCAATGATCAAAGAGATTAACTTGTACAGTTGTTCTAGCCACATTGGTTTGGGTAAAAAGCTTTTGATAATACTCCACTGCACTGATAGAAATGTCATTAGCAATATTAAGCCAAACTCCTTGAGAATCTTTGTTTGATGAATTTCATTACATTTCCTTATGTAATTAATTATGGCATGGTAATATTTGGTATTTGTATCCCCTACACAGAAATGAGTCTGTGCAGCTTTCTGATGAAGAAGTTGCTCCTGTAGATGAATAACATTAAGTAAGTTTTCATTGGCTGTGAAAAGGTCAGCTTCCAAGGCAGGGTTTTCAATAAGTTTGGACTCCAAGTTTTCAACAATTGCCTCAGCTTCTTGAACCTTAGTATGTAATATGCCAAAAACTTGTCAATTACAAGCTCTGAGCGTGGTAGCTAGTCTTTTGTGTAGAATCCATAACTTCACCCATGGGTTAACATGATGATAACTGCTCCAAACAGAAGACACCTGCTTAAGAATGTATGGATGAGAAGACCAGACATTTAGATATTTGAAAGGGGGTTTAGTGAGAGTGGGAGTGCTTTGAATTGCAATGAAAAGGGGTATGTGGTCAGACCCAGCCATAGGCAAATGAGAAATTGAAGTATGTAGGAAATTTCTTATCCAAATTTCATTAACTAGGGCCCTATCAATCCTTTCCCAAATATTGCCCCTTCTCCATGTAAATTTGGGGCTTGAGAGGCCTATATCAAATAATCTAGATAGCTGCATATTATCAATGAATAAATTCATCTTATTGATATCAAAAGGTCTGCCACCTGACTTTTCATTGGGAGAAGTCACATAGTTGAAATCACCACAGACCAGCCATTTAGTGGATATAGTTTGGTTAAGCTGAAGAAGTTCCTTCCATAGCTTTTTATTGCCAACAGAATTGCTAATTGCATAAGCAAAAGTAACATGAGCAAAATACCCAGCCAAGGAGAGGGATATGTGAAGAAGCTGAGGGTGGTCAAGTAAGAATTTTTAAAAGACCTCCTTCTACAAAAAATCCATATCTTGTGGTTACAATTAGGAGAAAATTGGAATCCAAAAAACTTCTTAATAATTCTGGACTGATGTTTAGAAACCATAGGTTCAAGCAAGGAAATACACCAAAACTTGTGCATCCTATTTAAGTAGATTAATTTGCTAAGGGACCTAAGATGAGCCAGTCCCCTAACATTCCAACACATGAGGTTAATCATTAATTTGTTTTCCTCTCCTCCTTGTTCTAAAAAAAGATTCCAAACTCTTGGTCATAGAATCCCCAGCTACAGAAACAACACTTTTCATCTATTGCAAACTTTTCTTCTTTTTTCTAGATTGGTGAATCTGCCATTCTTCTTCAAGATCTAAGTTCAACTGTTGAACTAGATTATCATTAAACTCAACATTATTGGTTGGAGCCAAAATAGGAGGGTTAGTAGGCATCTTGTTTTATGAAGAACCTTGAAAATGTTTAGTTTTTTCAGAAGCTCCCACAGCAAGGGCCTCCCCCTCAGAGTAGGAGCTAGGGATGGAAGGAACATCAATGTGTGGAGGAGGGAATAAAGGTGCTAAGGTTGGAGAAGGTTCAGATGTTGGTTGGGTTAGAATGGGAGAAACAGTGGTGTGTGAAGGGTCAATCATAGTGGTAGGTACAACAAGAACTTGGGGAAATTTATTCAAATCTGAGGTTCCTTCAACAGGAACTTCCACACCAGGAGTTGGGTTAAGGGCAGAAGTTCCAACAGGGGCTAGAAGTTGTTTAGGTGAAGGGGGATCAATTTCAAGATTAAGTTCCACGGACTTAAGGGGGGAGCCAGGTTCCACAGGTTGGGTAGCATGCTGATTTGGAGAGCTAAGTAAGGTACCAGAAGAAGGTTTCATTTTGTGGGGATGTAGCCTGAAGCATCTACTGTCTGTGTGCCCAAACATTTTACTGGTATGACAGTAATATGGCCTTTGTTTCATTATTATTTTCTGCTAATAGCCATTATTAGTTGTTCCAAGCTAGTTTTCATCCACTTCAGGTTGAGTGATACCCCTTTCCACTAAAATTCTAGCCATAGAAAACCTACAAAGGTTAAAAGTAGGAGCATCCAATTTCATTGATTTTCCAAGTGCAGTTCCAATAGTAAAAAAAACTCGGAGATTGAAAAAATTTAATTTCAGCTCAAGGAGTTTAAACCAAATGGGAACTATAGGGGGTTCTTTTGATGGATCAAAATCAGTGGTCCATATTAGCAATTTCATGCGGATTCCATCTAAATAGAGCACTTGTTTAGAAAAAAGCCTTACATAACATTCTTCTTTGGCCAATTTTATCATAATGTGTCTTCCATCCATCAACCCCACCCTCAAAACACCAACTAATTTTGAATCACCAAAATATTTGCTGATTTCATCCATTTTCGGGTGGCTGAATTGAAATTTACCAACAAGGGTAAATTTTTGAGCTTCAGTTAGAGACAAATTTCAGTGTCAGGAAGAAGGCATCAACCTTACCTCCTTTTTTACATAAAGGTTTCATAAGAAGGCAACCAAACTTGCCAACTGTAGCATCATGATAGGACTGTGGGAAGACAAGATTTTCAAAATTTTGCAAAGTCTCAAAACCTTTTCCACAACATCAGCAAAGGTGGCCTTAGGCAATTGTATATTAGTTTCTAAATCAATGGGGTTAAGAAAATCCACTAGCAACAAGGTAAAGCACTCACAGAGAAAAAATAGTGAGCAGTTAGTGTTCTCAGNAAGAGTACCCCAAACTACGAGCAAATAAAGAAGTCACCCGATATTATATTTGGTCTGCAACGTAAGGAGCAAGCCTCTCTCCGACACACTGATGCCTCTGTTGATACACGCCGTCTCAAGACATCACCGTCTAAGAAGAAACTATTGGTACCTAAGGTCGTCGTACCAATATGGTTTAATGAGCCCATAGGGTAAGGATGTGCAATGATGCAAGGGTCCAAAGCATCAAACATCGTTGCAGCCATTGCTACCAAGTTTGATGAATACGCAAAGGATGTTCGGGAAAGTCCTCAAGATATTAAGTTTATCCAGGAGATAATAATTAAAGAATAAGTTGAAAAGCCTAAGGCTGAGATTTTTGAGTTTGCCAAAGAGCACTGGGTGGCCCTTGATGATGATGAAGATTTTGTTTTGAATGATTATCTTGATGAATACTTTATGGATATTCATGTCGTCGAGACTAGAGCAATCTGTGTACGATGCGCAACATCTAGTTGAAGGGAATGCCATGAATGATTATTGTAGAGCTGTTCTGCTAAGAGATGAGCAAATCAGTCAGATGGAGAAAAGGATGGAAGAGATGGTCACCACCATGGTACTAATGGCAATAGTTCATGGACAGTCCCAGTCACAACAGTTACCTTCTTCAGAGTCAACCAACCAGAGATAGTTCACATTACAGATGAAATGAGAGAAGTTTCCTCCGCCAATAGAGATGATCAACAAAAGAAAGAATTCTCCACAAAGTGTAATATTGGAAAAATATATCAAACAGTTTGTCCAACAACAAGTTCCGGAGGCCTTAGCCCAATCTAAGGGTGGTGCATTGATTTCAAAAGGTAGACCATAACCAGAGGAGTTTGATGTTGTGCCCTACCCTAACGGTTTTGTGTCACCAAATTTGAAGATGTTCAACGGGACCAGAAATCCAAGATGGCATGTAAGACATTTTTTAGATGAATTTTACAGAAGGATATATAACCATCCCGAAAAAATATTTAAAATAACTTGAAAGAGATTATGTAAATATGATTTTGGTCAAGTCAATCACTCTTATTGATCTATATTCAGAGAAAGATGGTTGGAACATAGTTTGGAGCAAATCATTTAAGAAGATAGTGAATCAGATTCAAACCACTTTAGTGCAAGCAGCCGTTCAGAGTTTACAGCCTGCCCAACCCATAATGGAGATTTCACTATAGAAATTTCTTCAATCAAAGAAGAAGAAGAATCGCGTCATAAAGACTGATAGTATGGAGTGCTGGATAACGGTTGCCTCTATTAGATTGGTTGTCTTGGATTCAATGAAGAGGATCATCGAATCCCCGACCATATATAATTATCTTTTTTCCCAACTCGGTATTAAGAATATAATGATTATGATTTCGGCTAAGTTCTAATTATTTCTAGCAATAACGTAATTGATTTTGGTCAATATAACCTCAATCTTGATTCCCACACTGATCCTCAAATCGTTCTTAAGTTTTATGAACCCGTTAACAAGAAAAAAGAAGATATCATCAGCACCTGTTATGATAGCATCGGGAGTGAGGAACCAGTCCTTGGATATTATGGTATGTCACTCAACATCAATTAGGATCTTTCTAATGAATAAGAGACATCAAAAGTCTTACCTATTTCATGTCAAGATGGAGAAGAAGAAGAAATATAAATCTATGACGTGGGAAGGTATTACCCTCGAGAACAACTCTTGTGGATAAAGGGAAAAAAATAGTCACTCGAGAAGAGCTACCTCAACCTCCGCTAGTGGAAGAGACGCATAACCAAGTAAAGATTTACGGAATATAAAATGAGGATTATAACATGCTACATCATCTTAGGAGGTTGTCGACCAAACAAAGTATCAACGATGCTCTAATCTTATCGAAGGAGATGAGAAAGTCTCTGGTAACAGACTTGCTTGACCCGGAGATTTTCTTAGCTCAATTGGCCAACACATCCTCGGATGAAGTTTGTTCATTAAATAAATAACCTGGGATAATATTCATAGATGAAGACTTGTTTCTTGATACCACCGACCACAACCGACCACTTTACATCTCCATTAATATCAGTAGATTTGTATTATCCATACTTTTAGTAGATCTGGGAGCATCACTTAAATTAATTAGTCTATAGACATTGAGATACTTGGATATTGAGGCTCAGAAGCTTACAGCCGATAAGATGATGTTAAGAGGATTTAATCTGAAGGGAGAAGGAGCACTTGAATCGATTACTCTATTGATGAAGGTTGGAGAGCTAGTAAAAACCACAAAATTTCATTTTGAGCTTCAGTCAGAGACAAAATTTTAGTGTCAGGAAGAAGGCAGCAACCTTACCTCCTTTTTTACATAAAGGTTTCATAAAAAGGCAACCAAACTTGCCAATTGTAGCATCATGATAGGACTGTGGGAAGACAAGATTTTCAAAATTTTGCAAAGTCTCAAAACCTTTTCCACAACATCAGCAAAGGTGGCCTTAGGCCATTGTATATTAGTTTCTCAATCAATGGGGTTAAGAAAATCCATTAGCAACAAGGTAAAGCACTCACAGAGAAAAAATAGTGAGCAGTTAGTGTTCTCAACAATGGATCAGTAACCCAGAAATTTGAAAGAAGATTAGCCGGGAAGGAAAACACCGACCACACCCACCAATCCAAAGGACCACCAATCAAAAAGAACAAAAAAGAGGAAGGATGGATAACCAACCAGCTTGAGCAAGGAGAAGGCAGAGGTCACCATTAGAGCAAAAACCCTAGCAGAGCTAGGTAACCATTTTCTTTTTGTTTAAGGAGATACTAGTGTCTCCCTACATGTTGAAGTAATGAGAAGGTTACAAAATCAATATCAGCTGGATAAACATGTTGATTCAATACAAGAATCAACAGTCCTCCAAAAAATACACAAAATAATATTTTGCATCTTGGGGCAGCAATCTAAAGCTAAAAAGTAGCTTAAGGAAATCCCCAAAAACATAGGGGAGCAACACTATAGAAGGGGAGGAAAAAGAACAAGAAATAAAGAAAATAGTCACCATAATCTTGATTTGCAAATCTGAAAGTGGGATCTCTAGNATGGATAACCAACCAGCTTGAGCAAGGAGAAGGCAGAGGTCACCATTAGAGCAAAAACCCTAGCAGAGCTAGATAACCATTTTCTTTTTGTTTAAGGAGATATTAGTGTCTCCCTACATGTTGAAGTAATGAGAAGGTTACAAGATCAAGATCAGTTGGATAAACATGTTGATTCAATACAAGAATCAACAGTCCTCCAAAAAATACACAAAACAATAATTTGCATTTTGGGGCAGCAATGTAAAGCTAAAAAGTAGCATAAGGAAATCCCCAAAAACATAGGGGGAGCAACACTATAGAAGGGGAGGAAAAAGAACAAAAAATAAAGAAAACAGTCACCATAATCTTGATTTGCAAATCTGAATGTGGGATCTCTAANTATAGCTACCATAAGCCATTTGCATTTTCCTTATCCATCTTCCAATGTGCCAAGGGGGGTCCTCCTCATGCTACAAAGTCTAGATGCAAGTGCTGGAGTCAGTTTCAATGATTAATGGCCCAATCTTACATTGGATTGCAATTTTAATAGCCCAATAAATTGCTATCATTTCAGCTTCTAATGCATCTAATGCCCAAGTTGGTGAAGAGAAATGGAGAACATATTGTCTTAGAGTGTTTCTGAAAACTCCACCAAAACCAGCAGATTCTTTTAAAAAGTTTCCATCAGTATATGCTTTTATCCAACCATCAGGAGGAGGAGCCCACTCAATCAATGAGAGCTTGAAACTATACTGGTTAGTACCCTAAGGTACCCAATGCCTGAAGATATTAGGAAAGTTGTGATATTTAATGATTTCCTGTAAGTAGGATGTGCAATGAGTCGTAACAGCTTTAGCAAGAGGTGTTGAATCCTCAAATTTAACATGATTCCTCCACATCTAGATAAACCAAGCAACCACACAAGGGATAACCTGTAATTTAGCCTGTTTCCACTCTTCCCAGCAGCTATAGAAGTTGTTCTAGTTGAGATTAATTGTATCAGTTTTTAATGTTGTCAAAAACTCAGTCCAAACTTTTTGAGAGAAACTACATTTAAAGAATAGGTGATCCAAAGTCACCTCCTCCTCATGGCACAGAAGATAGCAAGAAGGTCCCCTCAACCCTTTCATTTTTAAGATATCATCAGTTGGGAGCATAGACTGCCATAATCTCCAGCTGAAGAAGGACATGGAAGTAGTCAGATATTTCCCCCAAACATCAGTACCCCATTGAACAGAAGGCCATTGAAAGAAGGTTTGATAAATATAAGCAGCAACTTTCTAGGAATTGGCTTTTTTGGTAACAAATTTGTCTCTTTGTCCAGAATAGATAGGTATTTGTTGGGCAAGTTGCAGCTGCTCAATGTTTAGAATATTAGACAGTAGTGTGGAATTCCACTGATTTTCAGTCCAGTAATCTTTAACCATATCATGCACATTTGAGTTGGAGGTTGATCCTTGAATTTTTTCACCATTCCAAGTCCACCTATCTAACCAAAAAATTATTTGTCCTTCCCCCAGCTCTCAGATGAAAGTCTCCCCAGCTTGCTCTCTAACATCTAATAATTTGCCCCAAAGTATAGAATCCTTCAGCTTTTTGTTAATAATACTTGGGTGTGCAGTTCTACAATATTTCCCTTTCATGAAAACTGCCCAAAGACTATCTTGGGCTCTAAATTTAATCCAGAGTTTCCATAAATTATTGAAACTCATGTGCTAAAAATCTGTAAATCCCAAACCTCCAGCACAGTATGGTTTACATAACCTTTGCCAAGGAAGCCAGTGTACTTGTTTCTTTTGTCCAGCCCATAAGAACTTATTTTAAAGATTCTCCCCAAAAGTTGCTGAGTTCCTGTCTTCATTGTAAACATTTTGAGAGCATATGAAGGGAAAGCAGTAAGGATACTTTTAAGTAGAATGATCCTCCCTCCATTGGATAAAAAAGGATTGGTCCAGCATTGAAGTTGGTTCTTAATCTTATCAATGACTTCATTGAACTATATCTGCTTGTTTCTGCCCTTAAGTAAAAGAACACACAGATATTTGATAGGCAAAGAGGACAAGCTAAAACCAATATAGCTAGACATCCAATGTTTTATCTGTTGAGACATGTTAGTGCTAGGAAAAAAATTGGCATTTTGGTATATTTAATTCCATATCTGAGGTTAGTTGGAAATGCATAAGGGCCTTATACAATAGTTTAGTTGCATTCTTAGTGGCCTTGGAAAATATAATCACATCATCTGCATAAGCCAGATGGCTGATACACACATTTGATCTGTGCTGAAAGGCCAAATGGGGGGAGCTTGAGAACATTTGATTCAGTAGCCTAGAGAAATAATCCATAGCCAAAAATGTAGGGGACAAAGGGTCCCCTTGTTTGATCCCTCTTAATGTAAAAAAGAAGCCATGACAGGAACCATTGATAAGCACAGAGTGGTTATTGGAAATAAGCCATCATTTAATCAGCAAGATGAAACCCTCAGCAAAGCCCCTAGCAGCCAGAGTTTCTAGGATGTAATTCCAGTTGATAGTGTCATAAAACTTCTTAAGATCTAATTTACAGATAACATTACCTCCGCAATATTTCCTGTGCAAATCAAGCAACATCTCTTGAGCAAGCAATATGTTATCAGTTATGGATCTTCCTTTACCACAGGCAGTCTCGTTAGAGCAAATTAACCGCTGAAGATGTTGAATTCTGAAGACCAGTATTTTGCTTATTACCTTGGTAATAACATTAGTTAAACTAATGGGCCTGAAATCTCCCCAATTATTTTTGATCTGGTTTTTAGGAATCATAGTGATAGTTGAGGAGGTAAAGTATCTAGATGGATTGATTCCTCTGAAAAATTCTTGTACAGCAAAAATAAAGTCTTCCTTAACCACAAGCCAACATCTTTTATAAAACTTTGCAGCAAAGCCATCTGGGCCAGCAGTTTTTTCATCATTTATAAAATCAAGAGCAGCTCTAATTTCTACTTCAGAGGAGATTTGATCCAGGGTAAGCCTACTGACATAATCAGTACAATCAACAAATAAATTAGCATCAACATTGGTTCTAGTTCAAGGATAAGAATTAAAGAGTTGTTGAAAAAACTTGACAACATCTAGAGCAATGTCATCATCCTCAATTAATCTCTTCCCTTCAGAGTTCTTAATCTTTAGAATCATATTACATTTTCTCCTATAATTTATGCAAGCATGAAAGAAACTAGAGTTTTTGTCCCCCTCAATGAACTTGATAATAGCAGCTTTCTGTTTCAAGAAGGCTTCATTATAAGTGATATGTGCAAGAAGTTCTTCATTAGCTTTATGAAGATCTCTCTCAGATTTTAAACCCTTTTGGAAATCTTCTTCAATACTGATCACCTGATTCTGAGCAGCTTTTAAGTTCTCATTAACATTACCATAAGTGTTCCAATTCCAGTTCTTTAAATGGTTGGCCACCTTCTTTTGTAATTTCCACAGATTTATCCATGGTCCATAATCTTCATTGATGATCCAAGCATTTGTAACTTCTTTGATGAAATTAGGATGAAGATTCCACATGTTTTGAAATATGAAGGGAGAACCCCAAGGCTTCACAACATTTTGAATAGAGCTAATAATGGGTCTATGGTCTGACATAGACATGGCAAGGTGAGTGATGATTGTGTAAGGGAAGTTTTGAAGCCACTTAGAGTTTCCCAACATTCTATCAAGTCTTTCCCAAAATACACCCCTTCTCTAAGTATATTTAGGAGCATGAAAAGCCAAGTCAAATAATTGAGCATCTATAGGGAATTCATTGAACTTCAACATAGAGGTTTAAGATGGAGGCCTGCCTCCTTTCTTTTCATTAGGTGAGGTAATACAATTGAAATCCCCCCCCCCCC
>JXCR01136588.1:166001-184783 GCA_002079205.1 Phalaenopsis hybrid cultivar | reverse complement strand
ATATATATATATATATATATATATATATATATATATATATATATATATATATATATATATATATAGTTTAAAAAATATGAAATCAAATCGATCTCATATTTTTCATAGTTTAAATGAAAGAGTGTCGCACCTTAAGCTATGTGTCCCTCTCAAAGGATGGACACATGGCTTAATGGTGAGGCTCAATCAAATAAACTAGGATATATATAACATTTGTTTAGCCTATGAAACCATTTTATTATATGTCGAAAGGTTCCCCTATTTAGCATAAAAGATTAAATAGAGTTTATATTAAGCTCGGTTCTTGAAAGTTTCCTACAAAGGCAAGCCCTTATAGTTAATTACATCTTAGATAACCAAAGTCACCTAAGAAAACATTCAATAAAAATTAGGGAATATTATCTTCAAGGAGTTCAAAGGGATAGGAATTTTCAACAAGGTCAGACAAAAAGGTGTGAAATGGAAATTGTTCAAATTTGGAACATATTATGGAATCAAAAGGAAGAGAGACTAAGGGATATCACAGATCTTAAAGAGAACCTCGGTGACTTCCCAAGCTATTCTATGGTTTGGTTTCAATTTAGAGAACAAATATTTGAATGTTACATCCTGCCAGTTTTATTAATTAGAGCCTACATTCATTCGAAACGATCACACAGATAACCTAGAAGGTGTGTAGATTCAGGTCTTGATGAACGACAACCTCAAAATTTTAAAATAGGTTAAGGCTTATGTTGTACAGCAGAGCCATATAATAGCTTAAAGGAAAGTTGAGGATTTATGTCGCACTAGGTGGACAACCTCAAAATCCAATGGCTTGTTCTTTAATTCTACAGAATGGTTTAGGTGGAGTACACATGTTTTGCTGTTAAAGATGGTCGTGCTGCCCACAATTCTAGCTCTAAGCTCATCATCGTGGTGAGTTTAATTTGTTTAATGTGTCAAGTCATGATGTCAAATCAAGCATTTCCTAAGATTATGTTTATTTAAATTTTATGGGGAATGTTAAAGTTGATTAGAGCGACACCAGTTACCATCCTACGGTTCCCTCTTTCCGGCACCACTACTTTTCTTCGGATTCACTTAGTCCAAATGAATTTAATAAACTCAACTTAATGAGTTCCATACTTTCATTTAGGCTGTGTGAAATCTCGTTAGCAACCGTAGGTTACCTTCTTTGAGGGATTCCCAATTATCTGATAGAGATGTTTCAATTTAGTTGCAATTTTTGCTTTATTTTATTTGTGGTTAAATTTTGAGTTGTCTTATATTTTAACTATTGTGTTGGTGAATATTATCTTGTTTAATTTTTAGTTTTGTTTTTTTTTTCTTTTTTTTTTCTTTCTTTTTCTTTTTTCTTACATGCAGGGTGATATTAAGCATGCAGGAAAGAAATAAGAGGTACGAAAAGGCAAATGCAATAACTTAAAAGCGTACCTGTCGATTATTCTGGCTCCTCCACCTAAAAGGTTGGCTTTGGTAATATGTATATAATTTTGAATGGAATTCAAATTGCAGGAGTAGATGAAGGTATAGCTACCAAATCCCAAGTTATGAGTTTATTTAGTCTTGAAAGATCTTTGTGGATGTATTCAGAACAAAATATGACAAGTTCAATTTGCCCTTCTAAATACTGAAGAGATTTCAAAGTGCTCAAAGCATGACCCTGAATCACTTTGAAGATTTCTTAAAATATTTCGATTTCATTTTGAACTTATCACATCATTTCATTAATCATTCAAGGTTAAGCAAAGGGAAACTTGATGTTTTATTTTTCCCAAGGCTAGGACACTCAATTAATCAATTGATATTTCATTTAAGAGTTATGTGGGTAGGTGCCCCTAAGGCAGATCTTAATCATTAAAGGTTTTGGTACCCATAATTAAAATTGGGCTTGTAGTGTAAAAAAAAAGTAAATCATCAATCATTTTATCTTCTAAAGCCAATCAAATGAGTTTAAATGTTAAGCCTAGGTCAAGCCTTGAATAATCACAATAGATGAAATGACAGCAAGCAAAATTTTTATTTAAATGACATGCATTCTTATTGAAAGATCACATTGCCATCAATTATGGGCTTAAAATTAATGAAATTTTATCTTCCTAACTCGAACCCATCACTTGATAATCGTTTAACTTTGATTGAATTCCAAGTCATGATAATTAAGGAAATTAAATATTGTTCTTATTGTAGAAAAGGTGGCAAGTGAGTTCCTACCTTTTAATCCCATTGTATTTAAATCTCCCAAACATGTTCATTAGGATCAAAATAACCCATCTTCCCTTTGTTAATCCTAAATTTTAGTTAAGGTGCCAAAATATAAAGTTACCCCTTTGCCTTCGGGGCTCTTCATCTCATAACTCATTATTCAAAATTCAAACAATTTTGAGAATTTTTAGAGTGTCCTATCTGAAGATATTTTAAAACATCAGAGGAGAAAATATGGATTTTCATAATTTAATTTAATTTAAATAATTATTTAAATTTAGAAAGTCGTTTTTTCGAAATTGATTTACTTAACTATCCAAAATAAAGTTTTTATTCATCAGAAAATTATTAAAGGTCCCCTTCGGTCAAAGAAACATTTAGACAAAATTCCATGATTTCTTTTTTGAATTAAATAGCTATCATTATTAATTGAATATGAATCAATTTTAATGATTTAAGTAAATGCAAAAAAATGTTTTAATTACCAAAAATAACTTTATATGTTTATTAAACCTCTCTGAGTTTAAAGAACTCAGGGAAACAAATTTTGTCTTTTTATGATTTTTAAATTTTTCATTATAAATATTTTAATGGAAAAATAAGAAAAATTCCATTTTAAGCGCTTTAAAATTTACTTTAAACTTATAAAAATTAGGAAAAATATCCTAATGATTTTTAAGTGACCAGGGAACAATTAGGCACATTTTGAGGTATTTTGATATTTTTTGGATTTTTAATTATTTTTAATTATTTTAAACTCAAAATAAAGCTAAAAAAGCAAGTATTTTCTCAAAAATAAATTTTATTTTTCATAAGTGCCCTTGATCACAAAAATATCAAAATTTTGGGGGGAATTGATTTTGTCAATTTTATATTAGTATTTAATTTAAATAAATTAAAGCAAGATATATGCATTTAATTAACTATAAAAATGTACAGAGTAATTCAAATCATCAAGATATTTTTCCAAAGCTTCTTTGACTATTGGAAACCTACTAAAACTAGTTCCATAATTTTCCAAGTGGTATTTTAATTTATATAATTAAAAGAAGTCAAAATAGCCATCATAGCTTGAAAAGTAAGGTTAGAAGCATAGAGATGCCCTCTGACGTTGGAAAAAACAAAGAACATTCCATCTGTCGTAAGGAATGAAACCCAAAAGTTTCGTGATGAGCAATGTTTGATCATAGCAAACTAAAATAATCCAAAGAGTTTTTAATTTATTAAAAATCAGAGAGTCAACAAATAATTTTTATTTTAAGTCCACATTATTCTCCTCTCTTCACTGAGAAAGAGGGTATTTTTATTTTATTCTTATGATTTTTCTAGAGAAAGATTTAGATTTTTGAAGTTCAAACATTTAAAAAAATTCAAAAAAACCATATTTTTCTACTTAAACCACTCAGTGCCATGCCATACTCGTCCGCTCCAAACTTTTATGTGCGGTGCTCTTCCATTTGATGTCGTCAGCCACTTCAGCTGCTACACGGCTCGCCTTTTCGTTCCAAGCGTTCATCCTACTTAAACTCCTTCGTCCATTTAATAAACATGTGATCATAGGACTCTCCTTCACCGTCCCCATGTGACCTAACCTGTGAGCCGTTCACACTAAAACTTTAAGATCTCGAGCTATACTCAAGCAAATCACATGAGGTTTGTTCCTAAACCTTCATCTACTCAAGAAAAACATATTTATTTGGCATATATGATATGAAATAGAATAAATACGTATGGAGAATCAAAGGGTCAGATTAGGGTTGAGGTTCAATACCATTGTCTGAGAGGGTCGGCCTCAATCAGATGGTTGTGGCAGATTTGAATGGACCTAACAATCCTTCAGATGAAGTCTTAGGCCCTGGAGAATTGTCTAGATATGATTTCTGCGAACTTGATTTTTGGTGTTGGTAAACAGCTATGTTAGAGGCTGTTAAGGATGTGGCTCTTGTGGGGAATCAACTCCTCTTGATGTAGGGAAGGTGTGCACAAAGTTAATTGGATTTTGGTAGACTGTGGAGGTGTGAAAAAATTTATTTTAGTTTGAGTTGAATCTTTAAGCTCAAAATTGGGCTCTCACAGGGGGAACCAAAGGGGGAAAATGGAGGGCTTGAGTAGAGGAGTTCTTTGAGAGTCTCTGATGAGATTTTGGCAGAGTTTCCCTAAGGATTTGGATCATCTCTTCTTTGGCCATGAAAGGAGCTGTTTAAATTGAGGAGTTTGGGGTGGAGCTCAGAGCTTCAATTTGGGTTCAATTAATTTCTTATGTGGAGGGCTAAAATGTGCTAAGGCCAATTGGAGCTAGACAGCTTGGATGGGTGTAATTGGGCTTGAATTTGAGCAAGGTGCCCCTTGATTTTATCATTTTCTAGCAACTAGGGTTGCTGACAAAAGCAGGGGAGGTGGTCAGGCAGCAAGGTGAGCCAGAGGGAGGTTTAATTATGATTAACCTCTAATGGTTTGGTATGATGGCAAGGATTTCTTGGTTTAGGCCAAAAAAAGGATAAAATCCCCTAAATTAAGGGACCATTGGTCCATGGCTTCCATAGGATGGGATTGGTTGTCTTAGCTTGGTCATTAAGATCCATTTGGTGGTTGTGGTGTCATTACTTTGGTCACTTTGGCATGGTTTAGTCAATTTTGGTGCATGGGTTCAATTTGGGTTAAACTGTCTTGAAGTTGGGTTTGGGTTAGGATATCCATGACATTGAGCCCAATTGATTGATCAATTTTGTGTGGATGATTTTCATGAGGGTTTCTAAAATATTTGGAGTGAGATGGAATTGGTTTAAAGGTTCAATTTGAGGGATTTTGGGCACTTGATCAATTTAGGGATGTTGAGTTGGACTTGGATTTAGGTTGCTTTAGAGTTGAGTTAAGTCTAAATTGAGAGTACAAAATGGTCTAGAGGAATGTCATGAACAGTTCATAATACTAATTGCGTGCCAATTTTGAGGTTAGAGATTTGGGCACATGGCTAAATTAGGGCAAATTTGGGAATTTTGGATTTAGAAGTAAATTGAGTGAAATTGAAGCTTGACCAAGGATAATTGAAGGGTTAAATGTTTTGTGTTGAGATGTTTAACNGTTTAGGCCAAAAAAAGGATAAAATCCCCTAAATTAAGGGACCATTGGTCCATGGCTTCCATAGGATGGGATAGGTTGTCTTAGCTTGGTCACTAAGATCCACTTGGTGGTTGTGGTGTCATTACTTTGGTCACTTTGGCATGGTTTAGTCAATTTTGGAGCATGGGTTCAATTTGGGTTAAACTGTCTTGAAGTTGGGTTTGGGTTAGGATATCCATGACATTGAGCCCAATTGATTGATCAATTTTGTGTGGATGATTTTCATGAGGGTTTCTAAAATATTTGGAGTGAGTTGGAATTGGTTTGAAGGTTCAATTTGAGAGATTTTGGGCACTTGATCAATTTAGGGATGTTGAGTTGGACTTGGGTTTAGGTTGTTTTACAGTTGAGTTAAGTCTAAATTGAGAGTACAAAATGGTCTAGAGGAATGTCATGAACAGTTTACAATATTAATTGAGTGCCAATTTTGATGTTAGGGATTTGGGCACATGGCTAAATTGGGGAAAATTTGGGAATTTTGGATTTAGAAGTAAATTGAGTGAAATTGAAGCTTAACCAAGGACAATTGAAGGGTTCAATTCTTTGTGTTGAGATGTTTAAAAGATTTTATGAAGCATAATTAGGGCAATTGGAAAGATTTGGGGTTTCAATTGAGTATGATTTTGGTTTTAGGCCAAATTGGGGCTCTTTATTTGGGTTGAAATTTGACTCAAATATGGGTTAATTGGACTTGGATTTGGGTTTAAATTAGTTTTATCATGATTACTTTGAATTTAGAACTGACATTATGGGGAAATTGGGGTCAAATTGATGGACATTTAGGGTGAACTTGGGGAAATTTGGCCTTTAAGGGCAATTTAGGTTTTTTAGTCAATGTTGGTCAAATTATTCAAATANATGGGGAAATTGGGGTCAAATTGATGGACATTTAGGGTGAATTTGGGGAAATTGGGCCTTTAAGGGCAATTTAGGGTTTTTAGTCAATGCTGGTCAAATTAATCAAATTAGGTTTATTTAAAAGGTCCAAATTGGTTCTAAGGACATTTGGGATGATTTTGAGGGTTTTAAGAAATTTTGGGCCCTAAGGGTATTTTTGTAATTTTGGCAAATGTAGGGGTATTTTGGAAATTTTGGCAATTTTGGGCAATTTGGGTAGTTTGAAATGGTTTGAGATGATTTTTAGACCNTTTTAAGAAATTTTGGGCCCTAAGGGTATTTTTGTAATTTTGGCAAATGTAGGGGTATTTTGGAAATTTTGGTAATTTTGGGCAATTTGGGTAGTTTGAAATGGTTTGAGATGATTTTTAGTCAAAAGAAGGTAATTTGGGTAATTTTGGGAATTTTGGTCAAATTTGGGGTTTGGGGGTATTTTAGTAAGTTGGATAGATTTGAGGGCAAAATGCTAAGTTTGTTATTTTGGTGAAAGTGGGGTGCGAACCACCCTATTTAATCCATGAAATAATGGAATTTCCATTTAGGTCCTCTATGTAGTTGCCTTGGTTAGACCTTAGCTTAGGGCTAGAGGNAAAAGAAGGTAATTTGGGTAATTTTGGGAATTTTGGTCAAATTTGGGGTTTGGGGGTATTTTAGTAAGTTGGGTAGATTTGAGGGCAAAATGCTAAGTTTGTTATTTTGGTGAAAGTGGGGTGCCAACCACCCTATTTAAGCCATGAAATAATGGAATCTCCATTTAGGTCCTCTATGTAGTTGCCTTGGTTAGACCTTAGCTTAGGGCTAGAGTGTCTAGGGGACCATCTACATGAGTCTTCTAAAAGATCAAGGGATCAAAGCAAACAAGCTTGGGTTTAGGATTGTGAGTGACTGTGAGTGAAAGTAAGTGTAGGTGAGTGACATTGTAGCACCAGCTCAAGACCAACATCCAGAGGGATGACCCTAAGGCCAAACAATCTTATGGGAACTCTCCTTAAGCTCCCCCATATTGGCCTCACCTACAAAGTGCTAGGGATTAGGACCAATATGTGGAACTTCAAGTTGAGCAAGGAAGAGTTTAGAGGTTATAATGGTGAGGGTTTCTTTTCTAGTCCTTTAGGAATAGTCAAGAGGAAAGTCATATGGCTAGACCTTAGGTTACTAAGGAGGATAGAGCTAGACCTTAATCAAAAGTGAGGTTAATAAATGAACCCCCAATATGTCTGGTGTGCCGGACAAGCACATTTCACGTATTGGTGTTGACCGATGAGATTAACAAAACCAACACAGACTTCTAAGTCAACAGACCTAGAAAAAACTGTATAATTGAGTTGCAGTTGTTTCTGCTGAGGAGTAACATATACTCTCGCTGGGAAAAGAAAGGAGATTTTGGGGGACAATCGTCAGGCAAACTGGTAGTCTCAGTGAAACTCGATTCGAATTGAATATATCAAAGAAAGTTTGCATTTCAACTTAAAATTTTAAGAAGGTCAAATTATGCACAAGAAAACTAGATTGAGTGGAAAAAAAAAGTGCAGAAAAGGGAATAGAGCATCAAAGTCTACCCAAAAATGAGGATAGGAATAGGACGTCTAAGCCTACCTCGAATGTGAGGACGGGAATAGGATGTCTGAGCTACCCAAAACATAGAGATGGGAATAGGACGTCTGAGCCTACCCTAAAAGTGGAGATGGGAATAGGGCATCTAAGCCAACCCCAAAAAATGTAAATATGGGAATAGGTCGTCCAATCCTACCTCGATGGTGGAGATGGGAATAAGGCGTCATAACCTACACCGAAAGTAAGGATGGGAATAGTATGTCTAAGCTTACCTTGAAAGTGAGGATGATAATAGGACTTCTAAACCTACCCCAAATGTGAGGATGGGAATAGGACGTCTGAGCCTACCCTGAAGATGGAAATGGGAATAGGATGTCTAAAAGTACCCCAAAAGTAAGGATGGGAGTAGGACGTCCAGGCCTACCCCGAAAGTGAGGATAGGAATAAGATGTCTAAGCCTACCCCAAAAGTGTAAAGATGGGAATAGAGCGTCAAAGCCTACTCAAAAAGTGTAAAGATGAGAATTGGGCATCCAAGCTTACTCTGAAAATGTAAAGATGGGAATACGTTGTCTAAGCCTACTCCAAAAGTGTAAAGATGGGAACAACGCTTCAAAGCCTACTCTGAAAGTAAGGAGGAGAAGTGGAGCAGAAAGATTGAAGAGATTTGTGAGGGGTAAAAGACTCCATGAGAATGTGGAGGAATTGGTGTAGATGAGGATAGTCATGCTATGAAAGCGAAGAGTAAGAAACCTCAAACTCAAGAGAAACAAACTCCAGCAAATTCTTTTTTTTTTCTTGTTGTCTTAATCAAATTTAATTATCAAAATATGCTTTCAAAAGGATATTTTATTGACATTTTGTTATCATCAATTTTTTTATTGTTTTGTTCCTCTTTCATCGTAGTTTAAAACCAATGCATGGTTTTGTGGCTTTTTATCCATCGTACAAAAAGGCAATTTGACAAATATCTTAAAAAAATTTCATTAATTCCCTTCAAACTGTTGCTACAGACTGAATACATGTTGAAAGCATCAAAAGAGACAATCATGCCAAATACATCTGAAACATCACATGTGGAGTACATGTCATATATGCTGCTCTGATGCAGTATAAAATGTTACAAAAAACTGTATGTCTGTCCTCAGTAGGATGAGCTACTCATCAAGCTAACCTACTAAACCACGTTGTAGGGCAAGAATTTATGTTTGTGTGTACTAAGAGGTACAACCATCTCATAGCTCATATGGCTGCATCTCCTCCAATTTTGGATCCGGTCAGAACCCATACGACATCTTGTTATCATCCATCCTTCGTAATGTAATGGAAATTCTACTTTGTGGCACTCCAGGGATGCAGTGCTTTCCTAGATCAGCTCTGTTTCCATTCAAATTAGTACCGAACCCATCGGCAGTGGAATTGCAACTGATCCTCTGAACTCTTTGATTTCGACAACGTTGATTTCTTTTCCAAACAAAATGTTGCTTTTACTCGTGAATGAGAATGTGCATAACGGTCTAACAAAATCGTGGTGATCTATATGTGGGGGAATACATTCTCTCTCCTCATTAATGTTGATGATAAAACAATTTTCAATGCAATTCACTGGCTGCATGCTCCATCTGATCATCCTTTTTATCATCCGCTTTATTGTGGGAGGCAACGGATCCACCACATCATGTCTTAAGATCCTCGGGGGGTTCCCTTGCCTATCCCTGGGGAAATTGTAGCAACAATCACATTGGATGGTTATCCTGACTTTTCCATGCAACCAATTTTGTGGTTCTGAATAAGATATTTCAATCAGAAGACCAGCTTGACCTATGTCTCTCATGTCAAATATGCAATCGAGAATGCTTGACTTTGTTGTACGCCTCCAGACTTTTCAGTATATTGACAAATTTTCCTTGAATTTATTTGTAGAATTCAAATTCTCTCTTCTTTACCTTGCTCATCTTATCCAATTCTGCCATAGTAACCCTCTGCGACTATCGGAGTCACTCCCTGATTTCAATATCCGCAGGATTCCATGGCTGTGTTGTCCCTGTATCTAATGGGATGTATGATTCTCCAACTGAGTGGCCGATTATCTGAAATCCACCGTCAGTAGATGTGTACACCACCATAGTGTTGTAACGCTCTAAATGAAATACATTACATTCTGGGCATTCCATAATTATTCCTGTGCTGGTGTCTGTCTTGGAATCTTAACATTTCATGTCTGCCAACTCACACAAAGCTCATCTGAAATCACCGTTATCGGCGACTCTGTAGAAAACTCAGAGTCATCCTCTATGGCAGGTAAAATGGAGGAAGTTTCGCTCATGCAAAGATCATAGATTTTCCTCTCAATAATTGGGGTAAGTAAGTTTTGTGTCTCTTTCAGGCATCTTTTTTCTTCACATGGGAAACCTTTGTGTTTTTTACGATTGACATTTTTTGTTGAGTTTTTCTTAAAGGTACATTTGGTAGTCTCTCATCATCAGCACTGACTAGATGTCCTATTGGCGCAATTATCATGGACGGCAAGCGACTAGTCCCTTCCATCGGATTTTGTTGCACTATCATTTTCTTCCACTTTAGTGAGGGCTTTAGTGTTGATCCTTAACAGTGATGGAAGCCCATCTTTCTCTCAACGACTGACCACGTCCATAGAGGAATATCATTCTTCACATCAACTTGACCAAAGTCCAAGTCAAAGTCTATGATGCCACCTTGAGATGCCCACTCTTGGTTAAGTGTTAGATTTCAGCCATCCTTGAGAGCAAAAATTAGCTTCTGTCCTAACATTTTTCTCCAGATGACAAAGAAAACATCATTGTGCTAAAATTTAGCATGAATGAAAACAAAACAAAACATTTATTAAACATAATTTTTGTTTACACGGGTGTGAATATTATTTTATATATTTTAATTTAGTAGAATATCAAACTTCAAAGAAGAAAGGAGAACATCAAAGTATGCAACTTCAAAAGTTTTCATTTTATTGAGGTTGATTTATTAAAAAATTTATGACCCAGTCACAGATGCTTGGCCAAATAAATAACCCCACAACAATCAAAATCTCATTTTGAGCAATGTCAAGTTGTATAGTATGTCTTAAAATATCATTCATTGATTGGCAGTGTAGGGCTTTTGCCTTTAAAATCCACCAGTTGGTAGGCTCCTCTCGAATAAACCATTTCAACGTTGAATGGTCCCTCTCAAGCTGGCTCAAATTTTCCACCAATCTTGCGACGTACAAGAATAGGCCTTTTGAGAACAAGAACGAGGTAACCCACTTTGAACGTCCTCGGGCGGAGCAATTTGTCATGAGCTTGTACCATCCTCGTTTGTTAGAGTTTCAAATATTGATGTGCTTCTAGTCATTTCACTTGAGACATTCTAATTCTTCATGTTTGGGTTTTGCACTTTCTTCGATTGTAATTTGTTTGATGACGATGACTTTGAGAGATGGTGTTTGAACCTCCAACGGCAGTATGGCCTCGGACCTGTACACAAGAACGTAAGGTGTACATTGAGTGGGAGTTCTAAACATTGTTCGGTAGGCTCACAAAGATTATAATAGTTTATTGTGCCAATCCCTTTTGTTTTTGTCCAATATTTTCTTCAAAATCTACACTACTGTTTTATTGAAGGCCTCGGCTAGTCCGTTTTCCCTAGGTTATTAGATCGTCGAATACCTCCATTCTATCACATGTCTTTTGATAAAATTATTGATCTTTGTGCTTCTGAAGGCTGTCTCATTGTAGGAAATCACTCTACATGGTACACCAAAATGGTAAACGATTTGACAGTTAAAAAATTGAAGGATGTGTTATGATGTAACCTCTCAAAACGACACTTCCTCTGCCCACTTGAAGAAGTAATCTGTAGCGTCAAGAATGAATCTATGTCCTTAAGAAGATGGAGGGTCTATTGGACTTATTATGTCTGTTCCCCAACATTCAAATTGCCACGAGGTAATGGTTGGGTGTAGCACATTTGGAGGTTGGTGTAGGACCACCCCATGCACTTGACAAAGGTAAAACCTTCTAGCTGTATCCATGCAATCTAACATAATTGATGGCCATTAATATCTGAGTATTCTGATCTTCATTTTCAATTTTGGACTTGACTAGTGAGCTCCACATAATACGGCGTGTACTTCTTTGATGATATTCTGCGCTTTTGCTCTGCTCATACATCGTAGCCACATCTGATCGAAAGATCTTATATAGNGATTAGGACCAATATGTGGAACTTCAAGTTGAGCAAGGAAGAGTTTAGAGGTTATAATGGTGAGGGTTTCTTCTCTAGTCCTTTAGGAATAGTCAAGAGGAAAGTCCTATGGCTAGACCTTAGGTTACTAAGGAGGATAGAGCTACACCTTAATCAAAAGTGAGGTTAATAAATGAACCCCCAATATGTCTGGTGTGCCGGAAAAGCACATTGCACGTATTGGTGTTGACCGATGAGATTAACAAAACCAACACAGACTTCTAAGTCAACAGACCTAGAAAAAACTATATAATTGAGTTGCAGTTGTTTCTGCTGAGGAGTAACATATACTCTCGCTGGGGAAAGAAAGGAGATTTTGGGGACAATCGTCAGGCAAACTGGTAGTCTCAGTGAAACTCGATTCGAATTGAATATATCAAAGAAAGTTTGCATTTCAATTTAAAATTTTAAGAAGGTAAAATTATGCACAAGAAAACTAGATTGAGTGGAAAACAAAAGTACAGAAAAGGGAATAGAGCGTCAAAGTCTACCCAAAAATGAGGATAGGAATAGGACGTCTAAGCCTACCTCGAATGTGAGGACGGGAATAGGATGTCTGAGCTACCCAAAACATAGAGATGGGAATAGGACGTCTGAGCCTACCCTAAAAGTGGAGATGGGAATAGGGCATCTAAGCCAACCCCGAAAAACGTAAATATGGGAATAGGTCGTCCAATCCTACCTCGATGGTGGAGATGGGAATAAGGCGTCATAACCTACACCGAAAGTAAGGATGGGAATAGTATGTCTAAGCTTACCTTGAAAGTGAGGATGGTAATAGGACTTCTAAACTTACCCTGAATGTGAGGATGGGAATAGGACGTCTGAGCCTACCTTGAAGGTGGAGATGGGAATAGGATGTCTAAGACTACCCCAAAAGTAAGGATGGGAGTAGGGCGTCCAGGCCTACCCCAAAAGTGAGGGTAGGAATAAGATGTCTAAGCCTACCCCAAAAGTGTAAAGATGGGAATAGAGCGTCAAAGCCTACTCCAAAAGTGTAAAGATGAGAATTGGGCATCCAAGCTTACTCTAAAAATGTACAGATGGGAATACGTTGTCTAAGCCTACTTCAAAAGTGTAAAGATGGGAACAACGCTTCAAAGCCTACTCTGAAAGTAAGGAGGAGAAGTGGAGAAGAAAGATTGAAGAGATTTGTGAGGAGTAAAAGACTCCATGAGAATGTGGAGGAGTTGGTGTAGATGAGGATAGTCATGCTATGAAAGCGAAGAGTAAGAAACCTCAAACTCAAGAGAAACAAACTCCAGCAAATTCTTTTTTTTCTTGTTGTCTTTATCAAATTTAATTATCAAAATATGCTTTCAAAAGGATATTTTATTTAAATTTTGTTATCATCAATTTTTTTATTGTTTTGTTCCTTGTTCATCGTAGTTTAAAACCAATGTATGGTTTTGTGGCTTTTTATCCATCGTACAGAAGGGCAATTTGACAAATATCTGAAAAAAATTTCATTAATTCGCTTCAAATTATTGCTACAGACTGAATACATGTTGAAAGCATCAAAAGAGACAATCATGCCAAATACATCTGAAACATCACATGTGGAGTACATGTCATATATGCTGCTCTGATGCAGTACAAAATCTTACAAAAAGCTGTATGTCTATCCTCAGTAGGGTGAGCTCCTCATCAAGCTAACCTACTAAACCACGCTGTAGGGCAAGAATTTCTGTTTGTGTGTACTAAGAGGTACAACCATCTCATAGCTCATATGGCTGCATCTCCTCCAATTCTGGATCCGGTCAGAACCCATACGACATCTTGTTATCGTCCATCCTTTGTAATGTAATGGAAATTCTACTTTGTGGCACTCCAGAGATGCAGTGCTTTCCTAGATCAGCTCTGTTTCCTTTCAAATTAGTACCGAACCCATCGGCAGTAGGATTGCAACTGATCCTCTGAACTCTCTGATTCTGACAACGTTGATTTCTTTTCCGAACAAAATGTTGCTTTTACTCGTGAATGAGAATGTGCATAACGGTATAACAAATTTGTGGTGATCTATATGTGGGTGAATACATTCTCTCTCCTCATTAATGTTGATGATAAAACTGTTTTCAATGCAATTCACTGGCTGCATCTCCATCTGATCATCCTTTTTATCATCCGCTTTATTGTGGGAGGCAATGGATCCACCACATCATGACTTAAGATCCTCGGGGGGTTCCCTTGCCTATCCCTGGGGAAATTGTAGCAACAATCACATTGGATGGTTATCCTGACTTTTCCATGCAACCAATTTTGTGGTTCTGAATAAGATATTTCAATCAGAAGACCAGCTTGACCTATGTCTCGCATGTCAAATATGCAATTGAGAATGCTTCTTTCTTTACTTTCATAAAAGACTTTGTTGTACGCCTCCAGACTTTTCAGTATATTGACAAATTTTCCTTGAATTTATTTGTAGAATTCAAATTCTCTCTTCTTTACCTTGCTCACCTTATCCAATTCTTCCATAGTAACCCTCTGCGACTATCGGAGTCACTCCCTGATTTCAATATTCGCATGATTCCATGTCTGTGTTGTCCCTGTATCTAATGGGATGTATGATTCTCCAACTAAATGGCAGATAATCTGAAATCCACCGTCAGTAGATGTGTACACCACCATAGTGTTGTAACGCTCTAAATGAAATACATTACATTCTGGGAATTCCATAATTTTTCCTGTGTCTGGTGCCTGTCTTGGAATCTTAACATTTCATGTTTGGCAACTCACACAAAGCTCATCTAAAATCGCCGGTATTGTCGGCTCTGTAGCAAACTCAGACTCATCCTCTATGGCAGGTAAAATGGAGGATGTTTCGCTCATGCAAAGAACGTAGATTTTCCCCTCAATAATTGTGGTAAGTAAGTTTTGTGTCTCTTTCAGGCATCTTTTTTCTTCACATAAGAAACCTTTGTGTTTTTTACGATTGACATTTTTTTGTTGAGTTTTTCTTAAAGGTACATTTGGTAGTCTCTCATCATCAGCACTGACTAGATGTCCTATTGGTGCAATTATCATGGACGGCAAGCGACTAGTCCCTTCCATCGGATTTTGTTGCACTATCCTTTTCTTCTACTTCAGTGAGGGCTTTAGTGCTGATCCTTAACAGTGATGGAAGCCCATCTTTCTCTCAACGGCTGACCACGTCCATAGAGGAATATCATTCTTCACATCAACCTGACCAAAGTCCAAGTCAAAGTCTATGATGCCACATTGAGATGCCCTCTCTTGGTTAAGTGTGATATTTCAGCCATCCTTGAGAGCAAAAATTAGCTTCTGTCCTAACATTTTTCTCCAGATGACAAAGAAAACATCATTGCGCTAAAATTTAGCTTGAACGAAAACAAAACAAAACATTTATTAAACATATTTTTGTTTACACGGGTGTGAATATTATTATATATATTTTAATTTAGTAGAATATCAAACTTCAAAGAAGAAAGGAGAACATCAAAGTATGCAACTTCAAAAGTTTTCATTTTATTGAGGTTGATTTATTACAAAATTTATGACCCAGTCACAGATGCTTGGCCAAATAAATAACCCCAGAACAATCAAAATCTCATTTTGAGCAATGTCAAGTTGTATAGTATGTCTTCAAATATCATTCATTGATTGGCAGTGTATGGCTTTTGCCTTTAAAATCCAGCAGTTGGTAGGCTCCTCCCGAATAAACCTTTTCAACGTTGAATGGTCCCTCTCAAGCTGGCTCAAATTTTCCACCAATCTTGCGACGTACAAGAATAGGCCTTTTGAGAACAAGAACGAGGTAACCCACTTTGAACGTCCTCGGGCAGAGCAATTTGTCATGAGCTTGTACCATCCTTGTTTGTTAGAGTTTCAAATATTGATGTGCTTCTAGTCATTTCACTTGAGACATTCTAATTCTTCATGTTTGGGTTTTGCACTTTCTTCGATTGTAATTTGTTTGATGACGATGACTTTGAGAGATGGTGTTTGAACCTCCAACGGCAGTATGGCCTCGGACCTGTACACAAGAACGTAAGGTGTACATTGAGTGGGAGTTCTAAACATTGTTCGGTAGGCTCACAAAGATTATAATAGTTTATTGTGCCAATCCCTTTTGTTTTTGTCCAATATTTTCTTCAAAATCTACACTACTGTTTTATTGAAGGCCTCGGCTAGTCCGTTTTCCCTAGGTTATTAGATCGTCGAATACCTCCATTCTATCACATGTCTTTTGATAAAATTATTGATCTTTGTGCTTCTGAAGGCTGTCTCATTGTAGGAAATCACTCTACATGGTACACCAAAATGGTAAACGATTTGACAGTTAAAAAATTGAAGGATGTGTTATGATGTAACCTCTCAAAACGACACTTCCTCTGCCCACTTGAAGAAGTAATCTGTAGCGTCAAGAATGAATCTATGTCCTTAAGAAGATGGAGGGTCTATTGGACTTATTATGTCTGTTCCCCAACATTCAAATTGCCACGAGGTAATGGTTGGGTGTAGCACATTTGGAGGTTGGTGTAGGACCACCCCATGCACTTGACAAAGGTAAAACCTTCTAGCTGTATCCATGCAATCTAACATAATTGATGGCCATTAATATCTGAGTATTCTGATCTTCATTTTCAATTTTGGACTTGACTAGTGAGCTCCACATAATACGGCGTGTACTTCTTTGATGATATTCTGCGCTTTTGCTCTGCTCATACATCGTAGCCACATCTGATCGAAAGATCTTATATAGAGGACATAACCCACTAGAGCACTTGACATAGCCCTTCTTATGATGTGATATGCCTCATACTTATCTTATGGCAGCTTTCCAATTTGCAAATATTCTATTACTGGCTTTTGCCAATCATTCTTGATGTCAGTAACTTCAATCATCATTCTTTCCTCTTTATCGATCTTGTGTAAATTGTTAAGGTCGACTCGAGACAAAACTTGTCATCCTTGTACTGTAATGTCGATGGAATTCTCTAGCAGACATGCCCTTTCCTTGGAAAGTTTCGCTGGAGCATCAGCATAGGTGTTATCTCCTCGAGGAATCTGGTAGAGAGTCTCGTTGGGAATCTATTCAAGCAGCATGATTATTTCAAGCTAGGGTGACTATTTTGGCTTATTGTAATTATATAAACTAAAATATTACTTGGAAAATTATGAAGATAATTTTAGTTGGTTTCCTGTGGTCAGAGAAGCTTAGGATAAATTATATGATGATTTGAATCATTTTGTACATTTTTATTATTAATTAAATGTATATATCTTCTTTTATTTTATGAAAATTAAATATTAATAAAAAAAATGATAAAATGAACTCCATATTATGTATAAAAAACATGTTCGTCCCTTATAAAAATTTAAAAATTATTTGATTAAGTTTGAGCTTTAATATTGATTTTTTAAGAAACTTTGTATTTTTGTACAAAAATAATTAAAATAAATTAAATACACTTGGGAAATTTATAAAAAGTGGTTTTCTGAGTTCCTTGTTATCAGGGGCACTAAGGAAAAATAAAAGTTATTTTTGAGAAAATATTTGATTTTTTAGTCTTACTTTAAATTAAAAATAAATAAAAAATCCAAAAAAATACAAAAATATTTTAAAATGTGCCTAATGTTCTCCTTATCACTTGGGACTCATTAAAATATTTTTTTTCTAATTTTTCCAGGTTAGATAAAAATTTTATAACCTTAAAAATACATTTTCCCTATTTTTTTTCTCATTAAAATAATTATAATAAATAAATTAAAAATCATAAAAATATAAAAATTTTGCTCTTCGAGCCTTCTGAACTAAGTTGAATGAGAATACAAAAATAAATTTTGTAAATAAAACATTATATTTCACTTAATTAAACTAATGAAATTTCTTAGTAATGAAATAATAATAATAATAATTTAATTCAAAAAAGTCATGAAATTTTGTCCAAGTGTTTCTCTCACCTAAGGAGACCTCAAGTAGGTTTCTCATGGATTAAAACTTTATTTTGGACAATTAAGTAAAATCAACTATTAAAATACTACCTTCTAAATTTAAATAATTATTTAAATTAAATTAAATTTTGGAAGCCCACGTTTTCTCCTCTAATGTTTTAATTGACCCATGGATAGGACACTCTAAATTCCCAAAGTCATTTGAATTTTGATTTATGAGTTATGAGGTGAGGAGCCCCAAAGGTGAAGGGGTAACTTTAGATTTTGCTGCCTTAAGTAAAATTTAGGATTAAACAAAAAATTAGTAATTTTTACTCTAATGAACATGATTGGATGATTGGAATACAATGAGATTAAAAGGGAGAAACTCACTTGCCACCTTTTTTATAACATGAACAAAAATCCTAACTTCCCAAATCATCATGACTTAGAAGTCAATTAAGATCAAATGATTCTTAAGTGATGGACTCAATTTAGGAAGATGGTTATTTACTTATCTTAGGCCTAAAATTGATGATGATGTGATATTCCAATAAGAACATTTGTCACTTAAACAAAAGTCTTAGCCACAATCAATTTTTTTGTTATGATTATTAAGGGCTTGGTAGTGACATAGGCTCTATGTCTAAACTCAATTTATTAGATTTAGAAGATAATATGATTGGTGATTAACATCTTTAAACACTACAAGAATGACTTTAATTGTGGGCACCATAATCATTTATGACTCAAACCTGCCTTAGGGGCACCCACCCACATAACACTTAAATGAAATATCAATTGATTAACAGTGTTCTAGCATTAAGATAAATAGAACATCAAGTTTCC
>JXCR01136588.1:59056-162694 GCA_002079205.1 Phalaenopsis hybrid cultivar | reverse complement strand
GGGTGTAGAGTTAGAGGACTTTAAAGTGACAGGTTAAAGCCCCTAACTTGGTTTATTGTTTTAGGTTTTGATATGAGATCTTAGCCCCCAGCAGGAGGGAATTAAGGGAAGTCTAGAGTGAGAGCTAATATCTTCCCTACCTAGCCGGTCTTTAGAACTATTCAAACATTTAAATTAGCCAATATTCTTTATAGCATCTCTAGTAAGGGTAAAAAATATTATTGTTCCTATTTGGCACAACACAATATGCATACTTCCACAACAGAATTCCTATATTTATTATTGATTCATGATAAGGAGAAAGATATTTTCTTATTTAGTGTTTTTCGTCTACAAAAACTCAAATTATCTTTTTAAGTTTGTTCTATTTTTTGTCAAAATATTAAAATTACAAAAAATATTTAAACTTTCTTTACTACGAAAATGTCTTTAGTTTAAATAATTATCTTTTTAAAAATAGAAAGTTTTCCAAAAAGTGCATATTGCATATCTTCCCTATGGGTTCAACATACACGTATTAATCAAAAAGTATTATATTACTTAATAACGATACGTACACTTGTGTAGTATCTCAATATATATAAATTAAAAATTAAATTCTTATTTTTCTTTAAGATCAAGTTTTAGTTTTGTTGCAAAATAAGGAAATATAAGTGAAAAACATAATCAGAATTATTGTTATACTATTGTATATAAAAAGTTTTGGGAAAACGTTTTTGGCACCGTTGCCAAGAAAGTGAAATGAAAATCGTAAAGAATCTACTTATTTAAAAGCAAATTTCTATTTTTAGAAAGTCTTATTTAAACTTTAAGTTATTGTATTTTGTTTTGTGTGTGTTTAGTTTTATTTTATTTTATACTTCAGGTTCTGAAGGACTAGTGCCCTATGCTTCTGAGTTAGAGAAAACAGTTAGAAAAATCAGAAAAACAAAAAAAATTAAAAATCTTGAAAAATCAAAAAAAAATTTATAGAAATGGCAAACCAAAATGAGCAAAATTCTGAAATTCATCAAGAGAACCTTTAAGAGATTATGCCAACCCTAATGTAGATGAACTTTATTGTAGTATTTAAAAACCTACTATAANTAAGGCGTCATAACCTACACCGAAAGTAAGGATGGGAATAGTATGTCTAAGCTTACCTTGAAAGTGAGGATGGTAATAGGACTTCTAAACTTACCCTGAATGTGAGGATGGGAATAGGACGTCTGAGCCTACCTTGAAGGTGGAGATGGGAATAGGATGTCTAAGACTACCCCAAAAGTAAGGATGGGAGTAGGGCGTCCAGGCCTACCCCAAAAGTGAGGGTAGGAATAAGATGTCTAAGCCTACCCCAAAAGTGTAAAGATGGGAATAGAGCGTCAAAGCCTACTCCAAAAGTGTAAAGATGAGAATTGGGCATCCAAGCTTACTCTAAAAATGTACAGATGGGAATACGTTGTCTAAGCCTACTTCAAAAGTGTAAAGATGGGAACAACGCTTCAAAGCCTACTCTGAAAGTAAGGAGGAGAAGTGGAGAAGAAAGATTGAAGAGATTTGTGAGGAGTAAAAGACTCCATGAGAATGTGGAGGAGTTGGTGTAGATGAGGATAGTCATGCTATGAAAGCGAAGAGTAAGAAACCTCAAACTCAAGAGAAACAAACTCCAGCAAATTCTTTTTTTTCTTGTTGTCTTTATCAAATTTAATTATCAAAATATGCTTTCAAAAGGATATTTTATTTAAATTTTGTTATCATCAATTTTTTTATTGTTTTGTTCCTTGTTCATCGTAGTTTAAAACCAATGTATGGTTTTGTGGCTTTTTATCCATCGTACAGAAGGGCAATTTGACAAATATCTGAAAAAAATTTCATTAATTCGCTTCAAATTATTGCTACAGACTGAATACATGTTGAAAGCATCAAAAGAGACAATCATGCCAAATACATCTGAAACATCACATGTGGAGTACATGTCATATATGCTGCTCTGATGCAGTACAAAATCTTACAAAAAGCTGTATGTCTATCCTCAGTAGGGTGAGCTCCTCATCAAGCTAACCTACTAAACCACGCTGTAGGGCAAGAATTTCTGTTTGTGTGTACTAAGAGGTACAACCATCTCATAGCTCATATGGCTGCATCTCCTCCAATTCTGGATCCGGTCAGAACCCATACGACATCTTGTTATCGTCCATCCTTTGTAATGTAATGGAAATTCTACTTTGTGGCACTCCAGAGATGCAGTGCTTTCCTAGATCAGCTCTGTTTCCTTTCAAATTAGTACCGAACCCATCGGCAGTAGGATTGCAACTGATCCTCTGAACTCTCTGATTCTGACAACGTTGATTTCTTTTCCGAACAAAATGTTGCTTTTACTCGTGAATGAGAATGTGCATAACGGTATAACAAATTTGTGGTGATCTATATGTGGGTGAATACATTCTCTCTCCTCATTAATGTTGATGATAAAACTGTTTTCAATGCAATTCACTGGCTGCATCTCCATCTGATCATCCTTTTTATCATCCGCTTTATTGTGGGAGGCAATGGATCCACCACATCATGACTTAAGATCCTCGGGGGGTTCCCTTGCCTATCCCTGGGGAAATTGTAGCAACAATCACATTGGATGGTTATCCTGACTTTTCCATGCAACCAATTTTGTGGTTCTGAATAAGATATTTCAATCAGAAGACCAGCTTGACCTATGTCTCGCATGTCAAATATGCAATTGAGAATGCTTCTTTCTTTACTTTCATAAAAGACTTTGTTGTACGCCTCCAGACTTTTCAGTATATTGACAAATTTTCCTTGAATTTATTTGTAGAATTCAAATTCTCTCTTCTTTACCTTGCTCACCTTATCCAATTCTTCCATAGTAACCCTCTGCGACTATCGGAGTCACTCCCTGATTTCAATATTCGCATGATTCCATGTCTGTGTTGTCCCTGTATCTAATGGGATGTATGATTCTCCAACTAAATGGCAGATAATCTGAAATCCACCGTCAGTAGATGTGTACACCACCATAGTGTTGTAACGCTCTAAATGAAATACATTACATTCTGGGAATTCCATAATTTTTCCTGTGTCTGGTGCCTGTCTTGGAATCTTAACATTTCATGTTTGGCAACTCACACAAAGCTCATCTAAAATCGCCGGTATTGTCGGCTCTGTAGCAAACTCAGACTCATCCTCTATGGCAGGTAAAATGGAGGATGTTTCGCTCATGCAAAGAACGTAGATTTTCCCCTCAATAATTGTGGTAAGTAAGTTTTGTGTCTCTTTCAGGCATCTTTTTTCTTCACATAAGAAACCTTTGTGTTTTTTACGATTGACATTTTTTTGTTGAGTTTTTCTTAAAGGTACATTTGGTAGTCTCTCATCATCAGCACTGACTAGATGTCCTATTGGTGCAATTATCATGGACGGCAAGCGACTAGTCCCTTCCATCGGATTTTGTTGCACTATCCTTTTCTTCTACTTCAGTGAGGGCTTTAGTGCTGATCCTTAACAGTGATGGAAGCCCATCTTTCTCTCAACGGCTGACCACGTCCATAGAGGAATATCATTCTTCACATCAACCTGACCAAAGTCCAAGTCAAAGTCTATGATGCCACATTGAGATGCCCTCTCTTGGTTAAGTGTGATATTTCAGCCATCCTTGAGAGCAAAAATTAGCTTCTGTCCTAACATTTTTCTCCAGATGACAAAGAAAACATCATTGCGCTAAAATTTAGCTTGAACGAAAACAAAACAAAACATTTATTAAACATAATTTTGTTTACACGGGTGTGAATATTATTATATATATTTTAATTTAGTAGAATATCAAACTTCAAAGAAGAAAGGAGAACATCAAAGTATGCAACTTCAAAAGTTTTCATTTTATTGAGGTTGATTTATTACAAAATTTATGACCCAGTCACAGATGCTTGGCCAAATAAATAACCCCAGAACAATCAAAATCTCATTTTGAGCAATGTCAAGTTGTATAGTATGTCTTCAAATATCATTCATTGATTGGCAGTGTATGGCTTTTGCCTTTAAAATCCAGCAGTTGGTAGGCTCCTCCCGAATAAACCTTTTCAACGTTGAATGGTCCCTCTCAAGCTGGCTCAAATTTTCCACCAATCTTGCGACGTACAAGAATAGGCCTTTTGAGAACAAGAACGAGGTAACCCACTTTGAACGTCCTCGGGCGGAGCAATTTGTCATGAGCTTGTACCATCCTCGTTTGTTAGAGTTTCAAATATTGATGTGCTTCTAGTCATTTCACTTGAGACATTCTAATTCTTCATGTTCTAGTTTTGCACTTTCTTCGGTTGTAATTTGTTTGATGACGATGACTTTGAGAGATGGTGTTTGAACCTCCAGCGGCAGTATGGCCTCGGACCTGTACACAAGAACGTAGAGTGTACATTGAGTGGGAGTTCTAAACATTGTTCGATAGGCTCACAAAGATTATAACATTTTATTGTGCCAATCCCTTTTGTTTTTGTCCAATATTTTCTTCAAAATCTACACTACTGTTTTATTGAAGGCCTCGGCTAGTCCGTTTTCCCTAGGTTATTAGATCGTAGAATACCTCCAGTCTATCACATGTCTTTTGATAAAATTATTGATCTTTGTGCTTCTGAAGGCTATCTCATTGTAGGAAATCACTCTACATGGTACACCAAAATGGTAAACAATTTGACACTTGAAAAATTGAAGGATGTGTTATGCTGTAACCTCTCAAAATGACACTTCCTCTGCCCACTTGAAGAAGTAATCTGTAGCGTCAAGAATGAATCTGTGTCCCTAAGAGGATGGAGGGTCTATTGGACTTATTATGTCTATTCCCCAACATTCAAATGGCCACGAGGCAATGGTTGGGTGTAGCACATTTGGAGGTTGGTGTAGGACCACCCCATGCACTTGACAAAGGTAAAACCTTCTAGTTGTATCCATGCAATCTAACATCATTGATGGCCATTAATATCCGAGTATTCTGATCTTCATTTTCATTTTTGGTCTTGACTAGTGAGCTCCACATAATACGGCGTGTACTTCTTTGATGATATTCTGGGCTTTTGCTCTTCTCAGACATCGTAGCCACATCTGATCGAAAGATCTTATATAAAGGACATAACCCACTAGAGCACTTGACATAGCCCTTCTTATGATGTGATATGCCTCATACTTATCTTATGGCAGCTTTCCAATTTGCAAATATTCTATTACTGGCTTTCGCCAATCATTCTTGATGTCAGTAACTTCAATCATCATTCTTTCCTCTTTATCGATCTTGTGTAAATTGTTAAGGTCGACTCGAGACAAAACTTGTCATCCTTGTACTGTAATGTCGATGGAATTCTCTAGCAGACATGCCCTTTCCTTGGAAAGTTTTGCTAGAGCATCAGCATAGGTGTTATCTCCTCGAGGAATCTGGTAGAGAGTCTCGTTGGGAATCTATTCAAGCAGCATGATTATTTCAAGCTAGGGTGACTATTTTGGCTTATTGTAATTATATAAACTAAAATATTACTTGGAAAATTATGAAGATAATTTTAGTTGGTTTCCTATGGTTAGAGAAGCTTAGGATAAATTATATGATGATTTGAATCGTTTTGTACATTTTTATTATTAATTAAATGTATACATCTTCTTTTATTTTATGAAAATTAAATATTAATAAAAAACTGATAAAATGAACTCCATACTGTGTATAAAAAACATGTTCATCCCTTATAAAAATTTAAAAATTATTTGATTAAGTTTGAGCTTTAATATTGATTTTCTAAGAAACTTTGTATTTTTGTACAAAAATAATTAAAATAAATTAAATACACTTGGGAAATTTATAAAAAGTGGTTTTTGAGTTCCTTGTTATCAGGGGCACCAAGGAAAAATAAAAGTTATTTTTGAGAAAATATTTGATTTTTTAGTCTTACTTTGAATTAAAAATAAATAAAAAATCCAAAAAAATACAAAAATATTTTAAAATGTGCCTAATGTTCTCGTGATCACTTGGGACTCATTAAAATATTTTTTTTCTAATTTTTCCAGGTTAAATAAAAATTTTATAACCATAAAAATACATTTTTCCCTATTTTTTTCTCATTAAAATAATTATAATAAATAAATTAAAAATCATAAAAATATAAAAATTTTGCTCTTCGAGCCTTCTGAACTAAGTTGAATGAGAATACAAAAAAAATTTTTGTAAATAAAACATTATATTTCACTTAATTAAACTAATGAAATTTTTTAGTAATGAAATAATAATAATAATAATAATTTAATTCAAAAAAGTCATGAAATTTTGTCGAAGTGTTTCTCTCACCTAAGGAGACCTCAAGTAGGTTTCTCATGGATAAAAACTTTATTTTGGACAATTAAGTAAAATCAACTTTTAAAATACTACCTTCTAAATTTAAATAATTATTTAAATTAAATTAAATTTTGGAAACCCACGTTTTCTCCTCTAATGTTTTAATTGACCCATGGATAGGACACTCTAAATTCCCAAAGTCATTTGAATTTTGATTTATGAGTTATGAGGTGAGGAGCCCCAAAGGTGAAGGGGTAACTTTAGATTTTGCTGCCTTAAGTAAAATTTAGGATTAAACAAAAAATTAGTAATTTTTACTCTAATGAACATGATTGGATAATTGGAATATAATGAGATTAAAAGGGAGAAACTCACTTGCCACCTTTTTTATAACATGAACAAAAATCCTAACTTCCCAAATCATCATGACTTAGAAGTCAATTAAGATCAAATGATTCTTAAGTGATGGACTCAATTTAGGAAGATGGTTATTTACTTATCTTAGGCCTAAAATTTATGATGATGTGATATTCCAATAAGAACATTTGTCACTTAAACAAAAGTCTTAGCCACAATCAATTTTTTTTGTTATGATTATTAAGGGCTTGGTAGTGACATAGGCTCTATGTCTAAACTCAATTTATTAGATTTAGAAGATAATATGATTGGTGATTAACATCTTTAAACACTACAAGAATGACTTTAATTGTGGGCACCATAATCATTTATGACTCAAACCTGCCTTAGGGGCACCCACCCACATAACACTTAAATGAAATATCAATTGATTAACAGTGTTCTAGCATTAAGATAAATAGAACATCAAGTTTCCTTAAGCAATGGGATAACGTTAGCTTAACCTTTAATGAGTAATAAAAAATTATAATAAGTTCAAACTGAACTCAAAATATTTCAAGAACTCTCTAAAGTGATTCAAGGTCATGCTCTGAGCACTTTGGAATCTCTTGAATATTTTGAAGGGCAAATTGAACTTGCTATATTTTATTTTAAAATTATCCACTAAGATCTTCCGAGACTCAACAAAGTCACACCTTAGGGTTGGTAATTAAAACTTCGTCTACTCCTGCAATTTGAATTCCTTAAAAAATTAAATACATGTTTTCAAAGCTAACCTCTTAGGTGGAGGAGTGAGAACAATCAACAGGTTCGCTTTGAAGTTATTGCATTTACTTTTCATACCACTTGTTTCTTCCTTATATGCTTAAGGTCACACTACATGTCAAAGCATAAACCAAAACCAAAAAAAAAATTTAAATAAGATAAAATTCACTGCCGCAACAGTTAAAATAAAAGACATTTCAAAATTTAATCACAAACAACACAACAACAAAAATTGCTACTAAGTTAAGATGGCTCTACCGGATGATCGAGAATCCCTCATAAGAGGTAACCTACAGTTGCTAACAAGATTTCCCACTGTGTAAGAGGAAGTATGGAAATAATTAAGTTGAGTTTAGTAAATTCATTTGGACTAAGTGAATCCGAAAGAAAATAGTGGCGCTGGAACGAGGGAATTCTTGGATCCTAACCGGTGTTGCTCTAATCAAATTTATCATTCCCTATAACATTTAAATAACCATGACATTAGAAAACATTTGATTTGACATCATCAATTGAGACATTAGAAAACTTAAATTTTTGGAGCAAGCATTATGGGCAGCACGAACATCATCAACAGGAAAACATGTCTACACCACATAAACCGTTCCTCAGAATTAAACAAAAAGTCATAGGATTTTGAGGTTGTCTGCCTAGTGTGACATGATTCCTCAACTTATCTTTAGGCCTTTATATGACTCTGCTATACACTATAATCCCTGACTCGCTTTAGGATTCTGAGATTCTCGTTCATCACGACCTAAAATTCTCATATCTTCCAGATTATTCATGTGATTGTTTCACATGAATGTAAGCCCTAATTAACAAAATTGGTAGGACGAAACAATTAAATCTTTCTCCTCTAAATTGAAGCAAAACCATAGGATAGACTAGGAAGTCACTGAGGTTTTCCTCAGAATCTGTGCAATCCTCTAGTTCTTCTTTTTTTAGATTCCAAAATAAATGTTCCAAATTCGAGCCATTCTGACTTCACACCTCTTTATCTGATCTTGTTGAAAGGTCATATTCCTTTGACCTATTTGAAGACAATATCCCCTAATTTTTATCGAGAGTTTTCTTAGGTAACTTCGGTTACCTGAGATGTAATTAACTATAAGGGCTTGTCTTTATTACAAAATTTTCTGAACCCAGCTTAATATAAACCTCTTTTTAATTTTTCATATTAAATAAGGAAACTTGCCAGCTTATAATAAAATGGTTTCACAGACCAAACAGATGACATATATTTCTTAGTTTATCTGATCGAATCTAACCCTCAAGTCTTGTGTTTATATTTCGGGATAGATAAATAGCTTGAGGTGTAGTGCTCTTCCATCGAAACTTTGAAAGATATGATATCATTTTGATTTCATATTTTGCCTTATTGAGTATTTGATCATTCTGGGGTTATTTATTTGGCCATGCGCCTGTGACTGTGTCTAAAATATCATAATAAAATTAACCTCAATAAAATGAGAACTTTTGAAATCACATACTCTGACTTTCTCCTTTCTTATTCTAATTTTGATATTCTACTAAATTAATGTAAATTAAAAATAAATAAATAAAAAAATCTTTTCACGCATTTAAACGAAAATTCTATCAAATAAATGTTTTGTTCTTTTCTTGTTTCTGCTAAATTTCAGTACAATGATGTTTTTCTGTCCTCTGCCCAAAAAATGTCAGGATAAAAACTGGTCTTTGCTTTCAAGGATGGTTTTAATCATGCACTAAATGAGGAAAGGGCACCTTAGGGTAGCATCATGGACTTTGACTTAGAATTCGATCATGTCAACGTGAATTATGAGGATCCCCTGATGGACATAGATAGTCGCAGAGAAAAAGAAGGGCTATTGTCACTGTTAAAGATCAGCACTAAAGAGGATTCCTCACTCAAGAGAAAGAAAGTAATAGTGTTGCAGGATCTGATGGAAGGAACTAGTTTCCAATCGTCTATGATAATGCCACCAACAGGCCAATCATACGCCTAAAATATATAGTGTTTTTACACACATTTTTATACATATTTTTGAGATATTGCGCTTTAATGGAAGGTATTTTTGTGTATTCCTTTCAGTTATAGGTAAAAAGGTGAAAAATGCTTAAAGGAGTGAAAAAAGATTAAATTTGGAGCAAATAGCTAAAAAATGTGCTTAAGTGTTTTGGCACCTAAGCGCAAGATCCGGTTAAATAGAGAAGGTCGCGTCTAAGCGTGAGAGGCCCCGCGCTTATGCTCCACTGGCAGTTATTGGATGAGTAAATTTAGTTTTTGCAAATTTTGAAGAGGTTTTTGAGGCACCTATTGTAATAGGTGGTTACAACCACCATGGATGAAAATTATTGCGAAAGGATGCATCTCTTGGGGAACTATATCGAATCAAGGCACATTTTGAAGAGATACCAAGGTAGCTTTTAGAAAATTATAAAAGAAGGAAGATTGAGACTTTGAAAGGGATCCTGAAAGTATTAAGAAAGTTTTGAAAGTTCCAAAATTGGGGAGTTAGTTAGAGAGATTTTTAGGCACCACATATATATCCTTTTTATTTTAGTTTTATATTGAGAGTGTTGTAAAAGAGAAGATATTCAAAGGAACTTCAAGAGTTTGGTGGAGGACTTGAGATAAATTTTTATCTTTTTTTTAGACTACTTTTAGTTTTAATTGAGACTTGTTGTTGGTTTGACAATGATTTCTACTTTTAAACTAAATTGTGGTTTTGCTTTCTCCATAGATTCTGAGTAGTTTTCTTTATCTTTCTTCTTAAAATGATAATTAATTAAGTGTTGTATGGAAGTTGTGGAGAGTATTGATCTCTAATGTTGGAAGAAGTTGTGATGATTTAAATTCATGTACTTCATTTACTTCTTGATTTAGTCAATCCAGATGTTAAAATTTATTGTGAGAACATGTGAGAACTGGGCTGGTATTGTCTCAGTCAATAATTGGAAAGAATCACATGAGGTTGTATGAATTAGAATGTAGTTCATATGATTGAGTGCAAATAAATAGGGAAATATTCATTGAAGGGTGTAGAGTTAGAGGACTTTAAAGTGATAGGTTAAACCCCCTAACTTGGTTTATTGTTTTAGGTTTTGATATGAGATCTTAGCCCTCAGCAGGAGGGAATTAAGGGAACTCTAGAGTGAGAGCTAATATCTTCCCTACCTAGCCGGTCTTTAGAACTATTCAAACATTTAAATTAGCCAATATTTNAAGATCAAATGATTCTTAAGTGATGGACTCAATTTAGGAAGATGGTTATTTACTTATCTTAGGCCTAAAATTGATGATGATGTGATATTCGAATAAGAACATTTGTCACTTAAACAAAAGTCTTAGCCACAATCAATTTTTTTGTTATGATTATTAAGGGCTTGGTAGTGACATAGGCTCTATGTCTAAACTCAATTTATTAGATTTAGAAGATAATATGATTGGTGATTAACATCTTTAAACACTACAAGCATGACTTTAATTGTGGGCACCATAATCATTTATGACTCAAACCTGCCTTAGGAGCACCCACCCACATAACACTTAAATGAAATATCAATTGATTAACAGTGTTCTAGCATTAAGATAAATAGAACATCAAGTTTCCTTAAAAAATGGGATAACGTTAGCTTAACCTTTGATGAGTAATAAAAAATTATAATAAGTTCAAAATGATCTCAAAATATTTCAAGAACTCTCTAAAGTGATTCAAGGTCATGCTTTGAGCACTTTGGAATCTCTTGAATATTTTGAAGGGCAAATTGAACTTGCTATATTTTATTTTAAAATTATCCACTAAGATCTTCCGAGACTCAACAAAGTCACACCTTAGGGTTGGTAATTAAAACTTCGTCTACTCCTGCAATTTGAATTCCTTAAAAAATTAAATACATGTTTTCAAAGCTAACCTTTTAGGTGGAGGAGCGAGAACAATCAACAGGTACGCTTTGAAGTTATTGCATTTACTTTTTCATACCACTTGTTTCTTCCTTATATGCTTAAGGTCACACTGCATGTCAAAACATAAACCAAAACCAAAAATAAAATTTAAATAAGATAAAATTCACTGCCGCAACAGTTAAAATAAAAGACATTTCAAAATTTAATCACAAACAACACAACAACAAAAATTGCTACTAAGTTAAGATGGCTCTACCGGATGATCGAGAATCCCTCATAAGAGGTAACCTACAGTTGCTAACAAGATTTCCCACCGTCTAAGAGGAAGTATGGAAATAATTAAGTTGAGTTTAGTAAATTCATTTGGACTAAGTGAATCCAAAAGAAAATAGTGGCGCTGGAACGAGGGAATTCTTGGATCCTAACTGGTGTTGCTCTAATCAACTTTATCATTCCCTATAACATTTAAATAACCATGACATTAGGAAACATTTGATTTGACATCATCAATTGAGACATTAGAAAACTTAAATTTTTGGAGCAAGCATTATGGGCAGCACGAACATCATCAACAGGAAAACATGTCTACACCACATAAACCATTCCTCAGAATTAAACAAAAAGTTATAGGATTTTGAGGTTGTCTGCCTAGTGTGAAATAATTCCTCAACTTATCTTTAGGCCTTTATATGACTCTGCTATACACTATAATCCCTGACTACTTTAGGATTCTGAGATTCTCGTTCATCACGACCTAAAATTCTCATATCTTCCAGATTATTCATGTGATTGTTTCACTTGAATGTAAGCCCTAATTAACAAAATTGGCAAGATGAAACAATTAAATCTTTCTCTTCTAAATTGAAGCAAAACCATAGGATAGACTAGGAAGTCACTAAGGTTTTCCTCAGAATCTGTGAAATCCTCTAGTTCTTCTTCCTTTAGATTCCAAAATAAATGTTCCAAATTCGAGCCATTCTGACTTCACACCTCTTTATCTGATCTCGTTGAAAGGTCATATTCCCTTGACCTATTTGAAGACAATATCCACTAATTTTTATCGAGAGTTTTCTTAGGTAACTTCGATTACCTGAGATGTAATTAACTATAAGGGCTCGTCTTTATTGCAAAATTTTCTGAACCCAGCTTAATATAAACCCTATTTAATTTTTCATATTGAATAAGGGAACTTGTCAGCTTATAATAAAATGGTTTCACAGACCAAGCGGATGACATATATTTCTTAGTTTATGTGATCGAGTCTAACCCTCAAGCCTTGTGTTTATATTTTGGGATAGATAAATAGCTTGAGGTGTAGTGCTCTTCCATAAAACTTTGAAAGATATGATATCATTTTGATTTCATATTTTGCCTTACTGAGAATTTGATCATTCTGGGGTTATTTATTTGGCCATGCGCCTGTGACTGTGTCTAAAATATCATAATAAATTTAACCTCAATAAAATGAGAACTTTTGAAATCGCATACTCTGACTTTTTCCTTTCTTATTCTAATTTTGATATTCTACTAAATTATCGTAAATTAATAATAAATAAATAAAAAAATCTTTTCACACATTTAAACGAAAATTCTATCAAATAAATGTTTTGTTCTTTTCTTGTTACTGCTAAATTTCAGCACAATGATGTTTTTCTATCCTCTGCCCAAAAAATGTCAGGACAAAAACTGGTCTTTGCTTTCAAGGATGGTTTTAATCATGCACTTAAAGAGGAAAGGGCACCTCAGGGTAGCATCATGGACTTTGACTCAGAATTCGATCATGTCAACGTAAATTATGAGGATCCCCTGATGGACATAGATAGTCGCAGAGAAAAAGAAGGGTTAGTGTCACTGTTAAAGATCAACACTAAAGAGGACTCCTCATTGAAGAGAAAGAAAGTAATAGTGTTGTAGGATCTGATGGAAGGAACTAGTTTCCAACCGTCTATGATAATGCCACCAACAGGCCAATCATACGCCTAAAATATATAGTGTTTTTACACACATTTTTATACATATTTTTGAGATATTGCGCTTTAATGGAAGGTATTTTTGTGTATTCCTTTCAGTTATAGGTAAAAAGGTGAAAAATGCTTAAAGGAGTGAAAAAAGATCAAATTTGGAGAAAATAGCTAAAAAATGTGCTTAAGTGTTTTGGCACCTAAGCGCAAGATCGGGTTAAATAGAGAAGGCCGCGTCTAAGCGTGAGAGGCCCCGCGCTTATGCTCCACTTGCAGTTATTGGATGAGTAAATTTAGTTTTTACAAATTTTGAAGAGGTTTTTGAGGCATAGGTGGTTACAACCACCATGGATGAAAATTATTGCAAAAGGATGCATCTCTTGGGGAAATATATCGAATCAAGGCACATTTTGAAGAGATACCAAGGTAGCTTTTGAAAAATTATAAAAGAAGGAAGATTGAGACTTTGAAAGGGATCCTGAAAGTATTGAGAAAGTTTTGAAAGTTCCAAAATTGGGGAGTTAGTTAGAGAGATTTTTAGGCACCACATATATATCCCTTTTATTTTAGTTTTATATTGAGAGTGTTGTAAAAGAGAAGATATTCAAAGGAACTTCAAGAGTTTGGTGGAGGACTTTAGATAAATTTTTATCTTTTTTTTAGACTACTTTTGGTTTTAATTGAGACTTTTTGTTGGTTTGACAATGATTTCTACTTTTAAACTAAATTGTGATTTTGCTTTCTCCATAGATTCTGAGTAGTTTTCTTTATCTTTCTTCTTAAAATGATAATTAATTAAGTGTTGTATGGAAGTTGTGGAGAGTATTGATCTCTAATGTTGGAAGAAGTTGTGAAGATTTAAATTCATGTACTTCATTTACTTTTTGATTTGCCCAAACCAGATGTTAAAATTTATTGTGAGAACATGTGAGAACTGGGCTGGTATTGCCTCAGTCAATAATTGATGTTAAAATTTGTTGTGAGAACATGTAAGAACCGGGCTGGTATTGTCTAAGTCAACAATTGGTTAAAATTTATTGTGAGAACATGTAAGAACCGGACTGGTATTGTCTCAGTCAACAATTAGAAAGAATCGAATGAGTTGGATGAATTGCGTATTGTCTCAGTCAATAATTGGAAAGAATCACATGAGGTTGTATGAATGAAAATGTAATTCTTATGTCAGTCAACAATTGGAAAGAATCCCATGAGGTTGTATGAATGAGAATGTAGTTCATATAATTTAGTGCAAATAAATAGGAAAATATTCATTGAAGGGTGTAGAGTTAGAGGACTTTAAAGTGACAAGTTAAAGCCCCCAACTTAGTTTATTGCTCAATTAAAAATTGGAAAGAATCACATGAGGTTGTATGAATGAGAATGTAGTTCATATGATTGACAGTAAACAATTAGAAAGAATCACATGAGGTTGTATGAATGAGAATGTAATTCATATGATTTAGTGGCTGGTATTGTCTCAGTCAACAATTGGAAAGAATCACACGAGATTGTATGAATGAGAATGTAGTTCATATGATTGAGTGCATTTGGAAAGAATCACATGAGGTTGTATGAATGAGAATGTAGTTCATATGATTGAGTGCAAATAGGTAGAAAGAATCACATGAGGTTGTATGAATGAGAATGTAATTCATATGATTTAGTGCAAATAAATTTGGAAATAATGTTAAAATTTGTTGTGAGAACATGTAAGAACCGGGCTGGTATTGTCTAAGTCAACAATTGGTTAAAATTTATTGTGAGAACATGTAAGAACCGGACTGGTATTGTCTCAGTCAACAATTAGAAAGAATCGAATGAGTTGGATGAATTGCGTATTGTCTCAGTCAATAATTGGAAAGAATCACATGAGGTTGTATGAATGAAAATGTAATTCTTATGTCAGTCAACAATTGGAAAGAATCCCATGAGGTTGTATGAATGAGAATGTAGTTCATATAATTTAGTGCAAATAAATAGGAAAATATTCATTGAAGGGTGTAGAGTTAGAGGACTTTAAAGTGACAAGTTAAAGCCCCCAACTTAGTTTATTGCTCAATTAAAAATTGGAAAGAATCACATGAGGTTGTATGAATGAGAATGTAGTTCATATGATTGACAGTAAACAATTAGAAAGAATCACATGAGGTTGTATGAATGAGAATGTAATTCATATGATTTAGTGGCTGGTATTGTCTCAGTCAACAATTGGAAAGAATCACACGAGATTGTATGAATGAGAATGTAGTTCATATGATTGAGTGCTAGGGAAATATTCATTGAAGTGTTAGAGTTAGAGGACTTTAAAGTGACAGGTTAAAGCCCCTAACTTGGTTTATTGTTTTAGGTTTTGATATGAGATCTTAGCCCCCAGCAGGAGGGAATTAAGGGAAGTCTAGAGTGAGAGCTAATATCTTCCCTACCTAGCCGGTCTTTAGAACTATTCAAACATTTAAATTAGCCAATATTCTTTATAGCATCTCTAGTAAGGGTAAAAAATATTATTGTTCCTATTTGGCACAACACAATATGCATACTTCCACAACAGAATTCCTATATTTATTATNTCTCAACAAGAAAAGGAAGTTTGAAGATAATGAGATTGTTGCACTTAGTAAGGAGTGCAGTGCTATAATTCAAAAAATGCTTCTAGAAAAGCTTAAAGAACTTGGTAGTTTTATAATTCCATGTGCAATAGGAGATAAATTTTATGGGAAAGCTTTATGTTATTTAGGTGCAAGCATTAACTTTTGCCATTATCAATATTCAAAAGATTAGGATTAAGAGAAATAACCCCTACTACTGTAACTCTGCAGTTATCATATCGTTCGATAACATACCCTAAAGGAGTTATAGAAGATGTCCGAGTGAAAGTGGGTAAATTTAGCTTTCCTATTGATTTTGTTGTGCTAGATATGGTGGAAGATAAAGAGTCATTATGGGGAGACATTTCCTAGCCACAGGGAGAGCAATGATAGATGTGCAGAAAGGGGAATTAATAATGTGCGTCAAATATCAAACTGTTACTTTCAATATTTTAAGATTAATGAAATATTCTGCAAAAGGCAAAGGTGATGAATGTTATAGGATGGATGTTATAAGATATCTAACTGAATGCCATTTCAAAAAAACTTATGAAGAAAAATCAGAAGAAAAACATTTGGAAGACAATTAAGAAGAGGAATTAGATCGATGTGAACAACTTTTTAAGGAAGATTCAAACTATGTTCGAGAAAGTTTTGAAAGTTTGGAGAAGATAGAAAAAAATAAAAAATTTTGTCCATCAATTGAAAAATACCCAGAACTTGAGTTGAAGTTACTTCCTAAACATTTAAAATATGTCTTTTTAGGAGATTCCTCTACTTTACCAGTTATAATTTCCTCAAAATTAATGATGGGAGAAGAAGAAAGGTTGATGAAAATTTTAAAAAATTTTAAGAAAGCCTTTTGATAGACAATTACTGATATTAATCAATCCTTAATTTGTATGCATAGAATTCATATGGAAGAGAACTGCAAACCCAGGGCTGATCCTCAAAGGAGACTGAATCCTGTTATGAAAGAAGTTGTTGAGAAAGAAATTTTAAAGTGGTTAGATGCTAAAACTATCTACCCTATTTCAGATAGTGCATGGGTTAGTCCAATTCACTGTGTTCCTAAGAAAGGAGGAGTAAATGTAACTATAAATGAACATAATGAATTAATACCTACTAGACAAGTTACAGGGTGGCGAATATGCATTGATTATAGAAAATTAAGTATTACCACTAGAAAAGATCATTTTCCATTACCCTTTCTAGATCAAATGCTTGATAAATACTTTTATTTTTTGGATAGATATACTGGTTATCACCAAGTACAAGTATCTCCTGAGGATCAAGAGAAAACTACTTTTACTAGTCTTTATGGTACTTTTGCTTTTAGAAGGATGCCCTTTGGTTTATGTAATGCCCATGCTACATTTCAAAGATGTATGATGGCAATTTTTTGTTATTTAATTGAAAAAGGGATTTAAGTATTCATGGATGATTTTTCAATGCTTGGAACTTCATTTGACTCATGTTTAGAACATTTATCTAAAGTTCTTAAGCATTGTGAAGAAACAAATTTAGTTCTTAATTAGGAAAAAAGCCAATTTGTGGTTGCAGGAGGAATCGTATTAGATCATCAAATATTAGAAAATGGTATGGAAGTAGATCCTGCTAAAATTTAAGTAATCGCTAACTTACCTTATCCAACAAATGTAATGAAAATTAGGAGTTTTTACGATATTATAGATTTTACAGGCAATATATTAAAAACATTTCAAATATTGGTAAGCCTTTATGCCATTTACTAGAGAAAGATGTAATTTTCAATTTTGATGAAGAATGCCTAAAAGCTTTTAACTTATTAAAAGAAAAATTTATCACTGCACTNCATTAGCACCTGGATCTATCATAACTTGGGGTGATTTAGCACAAAAATTCCTTGCTAAATATTTTCAACCATTAAAAACTGCGAAGCTTAGAAATGATATTACATCTTTTAATCACTTTGAAGCATGGGAAAGATTTAAAGAACTCTTAATAAAGTGTCCACACCATGTTATACCAGATTAGATAATAATTCAAACTTTTAATAAAGGATTAGTTGGATCTCTTAAATCAATTATCAATGTCGCTGTTGGTTGTTCATTGACATGAAAAACATTTCATGACGCTTATGCTTTAATTGAAGAAATGGCTACCAATAAATATTAATGGCCTTCTTGGAGGGTGAATCCTAAGAAAGTAGAAAATATTCATGAAACTGATGCATTTACTATGTTAGCAAATCAAGTTGCTGCAAATACAAGGAAGTTAGACCAATTTGGAATGAATTTTTCTCAACCAATTTACAAGATTGAAGAGAATTCATTAGGCTAAATGGTAGATTCTCAAGAATAATTAAAAACTTTGAATGCCATAAATAATAAGTAGAATAACCCATTTTTAATTTATTATAACCTAGGTTGGAAAAACTATCCCAACTTTAACTAGAATAATAATTCAGGTGGTAATAATCAGCAATGTGGGAATAACCAAGTAAACCCATTGGGAAACTCAAACAATCAAGGGAATAATAATTATAAATCTAGTTATCCTCCAGGTTTCAGTAGTAATACACAATTTAAGGAGAAGAAGTTGTCTTTAGAAGAAGTGGTATTACAAAAGGAAAATCTTTTACAAATTCAAGGAGCTACAATTAGAAATATTGTGACCAACTTGGGCAAATAACAAATTCATTAAGTAATAGATCCAAGGAACACTTCCTAGTAATACTAAATTAAATCCAAAAAACCAGAATAAAGAGCAAGTAAAAGCTATTCTACTTAGAAGTGAAGATANGAATGAATTTTTCTCAACCAATTTACAAGATTGAAGAGAATTCATTAGGCTAAATGGTAGATTCTCAAGAATCGTTAGAAACTTTGAATGCCATAAATAATAAGTAGAATAACCCATATTCAAATTATTATAACCTAGGTTGGAAAAACTATCCCAACTTTAACTAGAATAACAATTCAGGTGGTAATAATCAGCAATGTGAGAATAAACAAGTAAACCCATTGGGAAACTCAAACAATCAAGGGAATAATAATTATAGATCTAATTATCCTCCAGGTTTCAGTAATAATACACAATTTAAGGAGAAGAAGTTGTCTATAGAAGAAGTGGTGTTACAAAAGGAAAATCAATTACAAAGTCAAGGAGCTAAAATTAGAAATATTATGACCAACTTAGGCAAATAACAAATTCATTAAGTAATAGATCCCAAGAAACACTTCCTAGTAATACTGAATTAAATCCAAAAAACCAGAATAAAGAGCAAGTAAAAGCTATTCTACTTAGAAGTGAAGATATTGGAAGGTAGGGTTAAAAAAGAAATTGAAGTAGAGAGAGAAGAAATTGAAGAATCAAAAGAGGACACTCCACAGGATTTTGAAAGACATGTTTCTCAGCTGAAAATTTATTTGGAAAAACCACCACCTCCATTTCCTCAGAGACTTCGTCAGCATAAGTTGGATAAGCAATTTTTAAAAATTTTGGAAATATTTAAGAAGCNGGAAGGTAGGGTTAAAAAAGAAATTGAAGTAGAGAGAGAAGAAATTGAAGAATCAAAAGAGGACACTCCACAAGATTTTGAAAGACCTATTTCTCAGCTGAAAATTTATTTGGAAAAACCACCACCTCCATTTCCTCAGAGACTTCATCAGCATAAGTTGGATAAGCAATTTTCAAAAATTTTGGACATATTTAAGAAGGTTACAATTAATTTTCCATTTGCCGAAGCCTTAGAGCAAATGTCAAGCTATGTAAAGTTTATGAAGGATATTCTCAACAAGAAAAGGAAGTTTGAAGATAATGAGATTGTTGCACTTAGTAAGGAGTGCAGTGCTATAATTCAGAAAATGCTTCCAGAAAAGCTTAAAGAACTTGGTAGTTTTAAAATTCCATGTGCAATAGGAGATAAATTTTATGGGAAAGCTTTATGTGATTTAGGTGCAAGCATTAACTTTTGCCATTATCAATATTCAAAAGATTAGGATTAAGAGAAATAACCCCTACTACTGTAACTCTGCAGTTATCATATCGTTCGATAACATACCCTAAAGGAGTTATAGAAAATGTCCTAGTGAAAGTGGGTAAATTTAGCTTTCCTGTTGATTTCGTTGTGCTAGATATGGTGGAAGATAAAGAGTCATTATGGGGAGACATTTCCTAGCCACAGGGAGAGCAATGATAGATGTGCAGAAAGGGGAATTAATAATGTGTGTCAAATATCAAACTGTTACTTTCAATATTTTAAGATTAATGAAATATTCTGCAAAAGGCAAAGGTGATGAATGTTATAGGATGGATGTTATAAGATATCTAAGTGAATGCCATTTCAAAAAAAAACTTATGAAGAAAAATTAGAAGAAAAACATTTGGAAGACAATTAAGAAGAGGAATTAGATCGATGTGAACAACTTCTTAAGGAAGATTCAAACTATGTTCGAGAAAGTTTTGAAAGTTTGGAGAAGATAGACAAAAATAAAAAATTTTGTCCATCAATTGAAAAATCCCCAGAACTTGAGTTGAAGTTACTTCCTAAACATTTAAAATATGTCTTTTTAAGGATTCCTCTACTTTACCAGTTATAATTTCCTCAAAATTAATGATGGGAGAAGAAGAAAGGTTGATGAAAATTTTTGAAAAATTTTAAGAAAGCCTTTTGATAGACAATTACTGATATTAAAGGAATCAATCCTTCAATTTGTATGCATAGAATTCATATGGAAGAGAACTGCAAACCCAGGGCTGATCCTCAAAGGAGACTGAGTCCTGTTATGAAAGAAGTTGGTGAGAAAGAAATTTTAAAGTGGTTAGATGCTAAAACTATCTACCCTATTTCAGATAGTGCATGGGTTAGTCTAATTCACTGTGTTCCTAAGAAAGGAGGAGTAAATGTAACTGTGAATGAACATAATGAATTAATACCTACTAAACAAGTTATAGGGTGGCGAATATGCATTGATTATAGAAAATTAAGTATTACCACTAGAAAAGATCATTTTCCATTACCCTTTCTAGATCAAATGCTTGATAAATACTTTTATTTTTTGGATAGATATACTGGTTATCACCAAGTACAAGTATCTCCTGAGGATCAAGAGAAAACTACTTATACTAGTCTTTATGGTACTTTTGCTTTTAGAAGGATGCCCTTTGGTTTATGTAATGCTCATGCTACATTTCAAAGATGTATGATGGCAATTTTTTGTGATTTAATTGAAAAAGGGATTTAAGTATTCATAGATGATTTTTTAATGCTTGGAACTTCATTTGACTCATGTTTAGAACATTTATCTAAAGTTCTTAAGCATTGTGAAGAAACAAATTTAGTTCTTAATTAGGAAAAAAGCCAATTTGTTTTTGCAGGAGGAATCGTATTAGGTCATCAAATATCGGAAAATGGTATGGAAGTAGATCCTGCTAAAATTTAAGTAATCGCTAACTTACCTTATCCAACAAATGTAATGAAAATTAGGAGTTTTTACGATATTATAGATTTTACAGGCAATATATTAAAAACATTTCAAATATTGGTAAGCCTTTATGCCATTTACTAGAGAAAGATGTAATTTTCAATTTTGATGAAGAATGCCTAAAAGCTTTTAGCTTATTAAAAGAAAAATTTATCACTGCACCAATTATAGTTTCACCAAACTAGGGAAAACCTTTTGAATTAATGTGTGATGCTAGTGATTATGCTATAGGAGTTGTTTTAGCACAAAGATATGATAAACATTTCAAAGTAATTTACTATGCTAGTAAAACTCTTAATGAATTTTAGATATGATAAAATTTTCAAAGTTATTTACTATGCTAGTAAAACTCTTAATAAAACTAAAATTAATATACAACAACTGAAGAAGAGTTCTTAATAGTATATGCTTTTGATAAATTTAGATCATATTTAATTGGAACTCATTGTGTAGTACATACATATCATTCTACTATTAAATACTTAATTAAAAAAAATGATCTTAAACCTAGACTTATAAGATGGATTCTTCTTTTGCAAGAATTTGATTTTGAAATAGTAGATCGAAAGGGGACTAAAAATCAAATTGCTGATCATTTGTCGAGGCTTGAGTTAGAAAAACCACTCTACTTTGAAAAAAGAAATTAATAAACAGTTTTCAGATGACAAATTGACTATTAATGAGTGGTGTGTTCCCTGGTATGCTGACATTGTGAACTTTATTGTTAGTGATATTATACCCTATGGAATTACATACCAACAAAAAAGGAAATTTATTTCTGAATCTAAAAATTGTTTTTGGGATGACCCATTTTCATATAAATAAGGAAACGATCTGATTATTCAAAGATGTGTACCATTAGAAGAAAATTATGAAATTATCCAAAAATATCATAATTATGATTCTGGGGGACATTTTGGTGTTGATAAAACAACATACAAAATGTTACAATCTGGATTCTATTGAGCTACAATTTTTAGAGATGTTAATGCTTATATCAAAACTTTTGATAGATGTCAATGGGTAGGCAATATTTCTAGAAGAAATGAGATGCCCCTCAATTATATGCTATAAATTGAAATATTTGTGTTTAGGGATTAGATTTCATGGGACCATTTATACCATCTTTGAGAAATTTAAATATTCTGTTAGCAGTGGACTATATATCCAAATGTATAGAAGCTATTGCTTTACCTTGAGGTGATTCTCAAAGTGTTGCAAAATTTTTGAAAACAAACATATTTTGTAGATTTAGGATGCTGAGAGTTATCATTATTGATGGGGGAAGTCATTTCAGAAATGCCATAATGGAGAAGTTATTAAGGAAATATCATATAAATCATAGGATTGCTACTACTTATCATCCTTAGACAAGTGTTTTGGCTAAATTATCCAATAAATAAATTAAAAAGAATTATCGAAAAGCCCGTGAATCTAACAAAAATGGATTGGTCAGTCAAACTTGACTATGCTTTTTGGGCTTATAGGACTGCATACAAAACTCCTATAGGAATGTCCCCATATAGGCTAATATTTGAGAAAGCTTGTCACTTACCAGTTGAACTTGAGCATAAAATATATTGGGCGATTAAAGATTTAATTTATAATTTGAAAGATGCTGGTGAGAAAAGATTATTGCAATTAAATGAACTTGAAGAGATAAAGGATGCTGGTGAGAAAAGATTATTGCAATTAAATGAGCTTGAAGAGATAATGAATGAATCTTATGAGAGTGCTAAGATTTACAAAGAAAAGATAAAAATGTGGTGCAATTAAATGAGCTTGAAGAGATAATGAATGAATCTTATGAGAGTGTCAAGATTTATAAAGAAAAGATGAAGATGTGGCATGATCAAAGGATTCTTACTAAAAATTGTCAGTGAAGGCAACAAGTTTTGTTATATAATGCAAGGTTAAGATTATTTCCAGGCAAACTTAAGTTCAGGTGGATGGGCCCATTTGTTGTGATAAATTTTTTTCCTGGTGGAGCTGTGGATATTAAAGATTTAAAGTTTGAGAAAATATTTAAAGTAAATGGACATAGACTGAAACCTTGTTTTATATGGGATTGGCATAAACTTAATGCTGGAATGCTGTTGGGTCAACCATAATAAGCACTGGTTACGTCGGGTTGACGACGTAAAACCAAGCGCTTTGTGGGAGGCATCCCATAGTTATCAGAGTGTTTTTATTTTGATTGTTATTTTGTGTGTAATTAAGAAAATTGGGGCATTAGTTTTGAAATTATTATGTGTTAGTAAAGATTTTAAGACTTAATTTAGTGACTAGGACATGTTAGAATGAGAATTTGGATGTTAAGTTGACTAGTAGAAAAATGTACACTAGCGCTTAAGGGCCAGATTTGACGCTTAAACGCAAAAACTTAAACACATGTGTTAAATTAATATTCTAGAAGGTTTAATAACCAATTAGTTTGCAAAAATGTGCCAAGGTAGTTTGTAAATGTGTCTAAGAGTTATTGGAAGGATTAAGGCCTATAAAAAGAAGGGTTTTGTGAAGGAATTTCACCCTAGATCATTTCTAGCCGTAAAAGTCTAAGAGAAAGTGAGATTTAGAGAAAATGTCTTCATGGGAGATGGATTTGAAGAAGAAGGAAGAAACCATAAGGAAGAGGTTCATTAGTTAAAGTGCATAAGAGATATATAATGATTTATTAGCCGTTAGTATTGAAGGGATATCAGAGAAGATCAACAAAATTGAGAATATTATGGCTTTATTGGAGACCAAGGTACTTAGGTTGCATGCACATCTAGAGCACATTGGATGATAATTGAAGATGCAATTTAGTCATACTAGTTATATAGAGGAAGCGAATAAGGCGATNTATCATATAAATCATAGGATTGCTACTACTTATCATCCTTAGACAAGTGTTTTGGCTAAATTATCCAATAAAGAAATTAAAAGAATTATCGAAAAGCCGGCGAATCTAACAAAAATGGATTGGTCAGTCAAACTTGACTATGCTTTTTGGGCTTATAGGACTGCATATAAAACTCCTATAGGAATGTCCCCATATAGGCTAATATTTGAGAAAGCTTGTCACTTACCAGTTGAACTTGAGCATAAAATATATTGGGTGATTAAAGATTTAAATTATAAAGTGAAAGATGCTGGTGAGAAAAGATTATAATTAAATGAGCTTGAAGAGATAAGGAATGAATCTTATGAGAGTGTCAAGATTTATAAAGAAAAGATGAAGATGTGGCATGATCAAAGGATTCTTACTAAAAATTGTCAGCCAAGGCAACAAGTTTTGTTATATAATGCAAGGTTAAGATTATTTCCAGGCAAACTTAAGTCAAGGTGGATGAGCCCATTTGTTGAGATAAAAGTTTTTCCTAGTGGAGCTGTGGATATTAAAGATCCAAAGTTTGAGAAAATATTTAAAGTAAATGGACATAGACTGAAACCTTATTTTATATGGGATTGGAATAAACTTAATGATGGAATGATTTTGGGTCAACCATAATAAGCATTGGTTACGTCGGGTTGACGACGTAAAATCAAGCGCTTTGTGGGAGGCATCCCATAGTTATCAGAGTGTTTTTATTTTGATTGTTATTTTGTGTGTGATTAAGAAAATTGGGGTATTAGTTTTGAAATTATTATGTGTTAGTAAAAATTTTAAGACTTAATTTAGTGACCAGGACATGTTAGAATGAGAATTTGGATGTTAAGTTGACTAGTAGAAAAATGTACACTAGCGCTTAAGCGCCAGATTCGACGCTTAAACGCAACAACTTAAACACATGTGTGAAATTAATATTCTAGAAGGTTTAATAACCAATTAGTTTGCAAAAATGTGCCAAGGTAGTTTGTAAATGTGTCTAAGAGTTATTGGAAGGATTTAATCCTATAAAAATAACAGGTTTTGTGAAGGAATTTCACCCTAGATCATTTCTAGCTCTAAAAGTCTAAGAGAAAGTGAGATTTAGAGAAAATGTACTTCACCCCGGATTATTTTTAGCCCTAAAAGTCTAAGAAAGAGAGAGATTTAGAGAAAATGTTTATCATGGGAGATGGATTTGAAGAAGAAGGAAGAAACCATGAGGAAGAGGTTCATTAGTTAAAGTGCATAAGAGATATATAACGGTTTCTTAGCTGTTAGTATTGAAGGGATATCAGAGAAGATCAACAAAATTGAGAATATTATGGCTTTATTGGAGACCAAGGTACTTAGGTTGCATGCACATCTAGAGCACATTGGATGATAATTGAAGATGCAATTTAGTCATACTAGTTATATAGAGGAAGCGAATAAGGCGATTTCATAAACCAAAAGTGGATTGAAGAAGATAGTATCAGAGCTCGTCACCACCGTCTGTTTTATCAACTCTATATTTCTGGAGAGACAAATGAAAGACAAGAATTTTTTCCTTCGAATGAAGAATGGAATTAAGTTTAGTGTTAGAATTTGTGTGTTAGAAGTTGTTTTTTTTCAAGTGGTTTAGTATTTAAGCCTTTTTTTTTAGTATTTATGAATTCTTATATGTGTTTAATTGTGAAATGATTGTTGTGTATTTATATTTAAGAAAAAATTTCTCATCCAAGACTATTTGGAGTGAGAATTCAGTGTTTAAAGGTATTTGTACTTGTTTGTGAAATAATATGAGTTTGTTTGTATGAAAATTTATGTTTTTTTTAGCCTCAAATTAAAATAGTTATTATGGAGAATTTTGAAAGAAAGGAGTGTTATATGAAGTTCAGCGACAGTGAGAACGATTTTGATATTTCTCTGATGAAGGTGACAGTGACATTAAAAAATGAGAAATATCAAAATCCAGTTATTATGGAGAATTTTGAAAGAAAGGAGAGTTATATGAAGTTCAGCGACAGTGAGAACGATTTTGATATTTCTTTGATGAAGGTGACAGGTTTAGTTTTGACAGTGACATAACCGCCACAACAGAGAAATATCAAAATCGTTCTCACCTAAATTTTCACTATGTATTTTTTGAGCATTTGGAGAAATTTGAAAATTCACTATTCATGGTGAAAAATGAGAAAAAGATCTATGGAAATTGCATGAGAATTGTAGTTTATACTTTGGAAGTTTAACTTAATAATTTATAATTAATTTTTTAAATTATTTTTGGAATTTATAAAATTTATAGAATGACACCAAGAATGAAGAGGAGCAATAGAAAGAGCCCTTTCGATTTGAGTAAATTTATTAGTTTGAAGGCTCAGGATCGGTGCAGTGATAAGTTGCAATCATGGAAACTTATTCAGGAGTGGTGTTTTAGGAATCCAGGTGGAGATGTAGAGGATGTGATCGTTCAGCGACAGTGAGAACGATTTTGATATTTCTCTACTGTGGCGGTTATTTTCATAGTTAGGAAATTCTATGTAAAGCTCCCTGAGGCTGAAGACAATAGTGTCATGGTTCGAAGAAAGTTGGTACATTTTTCAATGGAGGTATCCAACTTGTTTTATCATCTGTCACCTGATACATTATGTTTTTATACAAATTATAGTCCGACTGAAGCGGAGTTAGATAAGATTATTTTTCACTTGACTGTTGGAAGAGGATTTTTGAAGATCACTAATGAGAGAAGAGTCAACTTCCTAACTTCAAAGTTATGTGCACCTTCAAAGGCCTATCACTAATTTATTTTTGCTCGTTTAGTACCAATAAATCATCTCAGTGAAGTGACCAGAGAGAGTAAGACNAGAAGAGTCAACTTCCTAACTTCAAAGTTATGTGCACCTTCAAAGGCCTATCACTAATTTATTTTTGCTCGTCTGGTACCAATAAATCATCTCAGTGAAGTGACCAGAGAGAGTAAGATGTTAAATTTTTGTATCCAAGAAGGAAATATCATCAACAAAGGTGCTTTGATTTATCAAACTATAATCAGTTCTGCCACTGCTGTTACTACTGCAGGTCTGGGATTTTCTTCCTTGATTTTTTCTTTGTGTGAGAAGGTTGGAATTAAATATGAGCTGGGAGGAAGTGTTGTTACCACTTAAGCCCATCACTAAGGTAAATGTGAAGACTTATTCTGATCATTCCTTTTTTGGCTGGAGAGGAGGATTTTCTAGGCGTGATGGAATGGAGACGTCTGCTGCTTCTACCTCTGCTGGTTCTACATCTAAACCATCTACCTCACGTGCTTCTACACCTACAGGTGAGTTTACTAAAAAACTAAGATCAATTATTGCAGAGGAATGNCTTCCTTGATTTTTTCTTTGTGTGAGAAGGTTGGAATTAAATATGAGCTGGGAGGAAGTGTTGTTACCACTTTAGCCCATCACTAAGGTGAATGTGAAGACTTATTCTGATCATTCTTTTTTTGGCTGGAGAGGAGGATTTTCTAGGAGTGATGGAATGGAGACGTCTGTTGCTTCTACCTCTACTGCTTCTACATCTAAACCATCTACCTCACGTGCTTCTACACCTAGAGGTGAGTCTACTGAAAACTAAGATCAATTATTGCAGAGGAATGTGGATCATATTAATTTTACCATTGATAAATTTCAGAATTTAGAGCATTTTGCAGAGCATACTGATAGGTATAGAAGGAGAAAAAGTCATTATGAAGAGAAATTCCACACATCTCTGGAAAACCTAATTAGAGGCGACCCATGAGTGCAATTTCCTCCATATCCTCGATATCTTGATTATGAGCCTGCAAAAAAGTGGTATAGAAGTGATTCATAAGATGATGAGTAAAACTGGGATATTGTTATGTTTGTAATATGTGTTAGACTATGTGCTTTGGACATGAGATTTGTGATGTGTTGTTTACTTTTATGTTGTGGACTATATGTTGTGGTACTGCTATATTTGCATCTTTGTGATGATATGTACTATGTATTGTGCTATGGACTTTTATATTTTATTACTATTGTAATGTTTGTGTTAGTTAGTAGTTTGTTTTCAAATTCTAGGGTAGTAACAGTTGTGAGATTTGTGATTTAGTTAGATTAGAACTTAACTTAATTATATGTCTTTTGAAAAGATGAAAATTTTGCTAACTTAAGTCTTAAATATTAAATTTCAGAAACTGCTACCCTGTATTTTCCTTTTATCATGTTTGTGAGTTTGTTTTTATGTTGAGATTGTGAAGTCAATTTAGTGTGTTACTTTGCTTTTATGTTTATACTCATTGTTTAGAAGTCTATTGAATCTCTACATGTTTAATTGAAACGAAAATATTAGAAAATTTGATCAAAATTAATCTTACTCTTGTTTTTAGTTTTATACTTGTATCATTAGGGTATAAAAACTCATGTTAGCTGTTATTTTAATTTTCATTCTTGCTTATATATATATTATATATTTGATGCTAAACTATTTAATCTATTAAAAATTTAAGTTTGGGGGGATGAAAAATATTTTCAAAACTTAAATTTTATTTGTTAAATGAACTACAAGTGACTTTGATTTAAAAAGAAAAATTTGTCATGTATATGAAGTTATATTAGGGAAGTAAAATTTAATTTCATAAAAGAGTAAGATAATTTAGTTAAAATTTTNGGATCATATTAATTTTACCGCTGATAAAGTTCAGAATTTAGAGCATTTTGCAGAGCATACTGATAGGTATAGAAGGATAAAGAGTCATTATGAAGAGAAATTCCACACATGTCTGGAAAACCTAATTAGAGGCGACCCATGAGTGCAATTTCTTCCATATCCTCGATATCTTGATTATGAGCCTGCAAAAAAGTGGTATAGCAGTGATTCATAAGATGATGAGTAGAACTGGGATATTTTTATGTTTGTAATATGTGTTAGACTATGTGCTTTGGACATGAGATTTGTGATGTGCTGTTTACTTTTATGTTGTGGACTATATTTTGTGGTACTGCTATATTTGCATCTTTGTGATGATATGTACTATGTATTGTGCTATGGACTTTTATATTTTATTACTATTGTAATGTTTGTGTTAGTTAGTAGTTTGTTTTCAAATTCTAGGGTAGTAACAGTTGTGAGATTTGTGATTTAGTTAGATTAGAACTTAACTTAATTATATGTCTTTTGAAAAGATGAAAGTCTTGCTAACTTAGGTCTTAAATATTAAATTTTAGAAACTGCTACCTGTATTTTCCTTTTATCATGTTTGTGAGTTTGTTTTTATGTTGAGATTGTGAAGTCAATTTAGTGTGTTACTTTGCTTTTATGTTTATACTCATTATTTAGAAGTCTATTGAATCTCTACATGTTTAATTGAAACGAAAATATTACAAAATTTGATCAAAATTAATCTTACTCTTGTTTTTAGTTTTATACTTGTATCATTAGGGTATAAAAACTCATGTTAGCTGTTATTTTAATTTTTGTTCTTGCTTATATATATATATTTGATGCTAAACTATTTAATCTATTAAAAATTTAAGTTTGGGGGGATGAAAAATATTTTCAAAACTTAAATTTTATTTGTTAAATGAACTATAAGTGACTTTGATTTAAAAAGAAAAATTTGTCATCTATATGAAGTTATATTAGGGAAGTAAAATTTAATTTTATAAAAAAGTAAGATCATTTAGTTAAAATTTTGAGTAATGAAGAAAAAGTTTAAGCTAAAAGTTTTTAGTGTAAAAAATGATTAATATAAGTAACTATCTCTAGTAAGAAACATTGTATTTTTGAACATTTTAGAAATTTAGACTTTTATTTTTAATACCTAAATTTCTTTTCTTGAAAATAATTTTCAAAGCTATTATTATATTTATAAGTAAGAGCTTTGTATCAAGACTTTTCTTTAATAAAGGAAAAGCAGAATTCTAAATTATTAAAGGTCTATCCAGATATAGTAATCATTACCTAAACAAAGAAAGAAAAATAAAAAGAAAAAAAAAAGAAAAAGAAAAAAAAAAGATGAAGAAAAAGTAAGGGAGGAGATNAATTATTAAAGGTCTATCCAGATATAGTAATCATTACCTAAACAAAGAAAGAAAAATAAAAAGAAAAAAAAAGAAAAAGAAAAAAAAAGATGAAGAAAAAGTGAGGGAGGAGAAGCATGAGTATTAGTGCTTAATCAAAAATTAGTTCTACATTTGATCTTTTTAAAGTATAAAACTTGATAAAATTTTAAGCATATAGATATAATATATCTACATTTGATCTTTTTAAAGTATAAGACTTAAAAAAATCTTAAGCTTATAGATATAATATAGTAAGTAAAATTATTTTTAATAAAAAAATTTAAGTGGAGATAATAAAAAAACTAAATTCTAAATTTGGAAGACTTACAATATTTCTAAATTAGATAGGAACTCATATTTTCATTCTTAACATTAAAAATTTCNATAAAAGAACTAAATTCTAAATTTGGAAGACTTACAATATTTCTGAATTAGATAGGAACTCATATTTTCATTCTTAACATTAAAAATTTTGAACCTTTAAGTTGGTCTCATTTACTGATTATTTTTTCTAAATTTGACTACTATATTTCTAAATCTAAATTTTAGTACTCCCAAAGAAACTCATATATATATCAAACATTATTAGTTTTTAAATATTGAAGTGTCACTTAAGGACAAGTAACATTTTAAGTTTGGGGGATTTTGATACACCTAAAATATATAGTATTTTTAGACACGTTTTTATACCTATTTTTAAAATAGTGCGCTTTAATGGAAGATATTTTTGTATTTTTCTTTCAGGTACAGGTAAAAAGGTGAAAAATACTTAAACGAGTGAAAAAGGATCAAATTTAGAGCAAAATGATGATAAATGTGTAAAAGTTTTTTGTCGCCTAAGTGCGAGATCCGGCGTCTAAGCGCCGGTTAAACAGAGAAGGCCGCGCATACGCAGCAGAGGCCATGCCCTTAAGTGCTAGTGGCAATTATTGGATGAGTAAATTAGANTTTAAGTTTGGGGGATTTTGATACGCCTAAAATATATAGTATTTTTAGACACATTTTTATACCTATTTTTAAAATAGTGCGCTTTAATGGAAGATATTTTTGTATTTTTCTTTCAAGTACAGGTAAAAAGGTGAAAAATACTTAAACGAGTGAAAAATGATCAAATTTAGAGCAAAATGGTGATAAATGTGTAAAAGTTTTATGGCGCCGAAGTGCGAGATCCGGCGCCTAAGCGCTGGTTAAACAGAGAAGGCCGCGCATACGCACCAGAGGCCACGCCCTTAAGTGCTAGTGGCAATTATTGGATGAGTAAATTCGGTTTTTGAGAATTTTGAAGATGTTTTTGAGGCACCTATTGGCTTAATAGGTGGTTACAACCACCTTGGATGAAAATTATTGCGAATACGTCGAATCAAGACACATTTTGAAGAGATACCAAGACACCTTTTGGAGAATTATAAAGGAAGTAAGATTGAGACTTTGAAAGGGGTCATGAAAGTACTGGGAATGTTTTGAAAGTTCTAAAATTAGAGAGTTACTTGGAGAGATTTTCAGTTACCACATATTTATTATCCTTTTTATTTTATTTTTATATTGAGAGCGTTGTAAAAGTGAAGAGATTCAAAGGAACTTCAAAAGTTCGGTGGGGGATTTGAGATAAGTTTTTATCTTTTATTTTAGACTACTTTTGGTTTTAATTGAGACTTATTGTTGATGATTGTAAAAGAGAAGAGGTTCAATGGAACTTCAAGAGTTTGGTGGAGGACTTGAGATAAGTTTTTATCTTTTTGTTTTAGACTACTTTTGGTTTTTAATCGAGACTTGTTATTGGTTTGACAATGACTTAAAGGAACTTTAAGAGTTTGGTGGAGAACTTGAGATAAGTTTTTATCTTTTTGTTTTGAGACTTTTTTTGTTTTAATTGAGACTTGTTGTTGGTTTGACAATGATTTTTACTTTTAAACTAAAGTGTGATTTTGTTTTCTCAATGGAATTTCAGTAGTTTACTTTATCTTTCTTCTTAAAATGATAAGTAATTAAGTGTTGGATGGAAGTTTTGGAGAGTATTGGTCTTTAATGCTGGAAGAAGTTGTCATGATTTAAATCTATGTACTTCATTTACTTCTTAATTTGGCCAACCCAATTGTTAAAATTTATTGTGAGACATGTAAGAACTGGGCTAGTATTGTCTCAGTCATCAATTGGAAAGAATCACATGAGGTTGTATTGAATTGGAATGTAGTTCATATGATTGAGTGCAAATAAATAGGGAAATATTCATTGAATGGTGTAGAGTAAGAGGACTTTAAAGTGACAGGTTAAATCCCCTAACTTGGTTGATTGTTTTAGGTTTTGATACGAGATGTTAGCCCTCACATGGAGGGAATCGAGGGAACTCTAGAGTGAGAGCTAGTATCTTCCCTGCCTAGCCGGTCATCAGAACTATTCAAACTTTAAATTAGTCAATATTCTTTATAGCATCTCTAGTAAGGGTAAAGGATATTATTGCTCCTATTTGGCAAAACATAATATGCATACTTCCATAGCAGAATTTCTATACTTATTATTGNGTCATCAGAACTATTCAAACTTTAAATTAGCCAATGTTCTTTATAGCATCTCTAGTAAGGGTAAAGGATATTTTTGCTCCTATTTGGCACAACACAATATGCGTACTTCCATAACAAAATTTCTATACTTATTATTTATTCTTGATAAGGAGAAGGATATTTTCATATTTAGTGATTTTCTTCTAAAAAAACTCAAGTTATCTTTTTAAGTTTGTTCTCCTTTTATCAAAATATTAAAATTCCCAAAAATATTTAAACTTTCCTTACTGTGAAAACAACTTTAGTTTAAATAATTTTTTTTTAAAATAGGAAGTTTTCCAAAAAGTGCATATTGCTTATCTTCCCTCTGGGTTTGATATTTAAGTCTTAATCAAAAAGTCGNTTAAGTTTGTTCTCCTTTTATCAAAATATTAAAATTCCCAAAAATATTTAAACTTTCCTTACTGTGAAAACATCTTTAGTTTAAATAATTTTTTTTAAAAAATAGGAAGTTTTCCAAAAAGTGCATATTGCTTACCTTCCCTCTGGGTTTGATATTTAAGTCTTAATCAAAAAATCCTATATTACTTGATAACAATACGTATACTTACGTAGTATCTCAATATATATAAATTAAAAGTTAAATTCTTATTTTTCTTCAAGATAAAATTTTTGGTTTTGTTGCGAAATAAGGAAATATAAGTGAAAAATATAATCAGAATTATTGTTATACTATTGCATATAAGCAGTCTCGAGATCAGAATACTAGTTAGGGCTAATGATTAGAGACTACCAGATGTGCCGTTAAGAAGAACTCAACGCAGAAATGCCAATCTCTGAAAATACAAAGCTTTCATACATGAAGAGAAATGACACTTGAAAGAGGCAGAAAACTTACTTACCCCTATTCCCGAGGGGAAAATCTATGAGAGAGACTTTCATTAGTCCACCAACTATAGAGGACGAGTTTGAGTTTCCTACAGAACTGTCGACACTATTTTGGATTGGGGAGTTGCCTGTAAGAAGCTGTCGTTCACCAAAATTGATATCCCATCGCGCGCTTTGGAAGGCATTTTAATATTTAGAAAAATATAAAATCAAACTGACCCCATATTTTCCATAGTTTAAATGAAAGAGTGTTGTACCTCAAACCTTGTATCTATCCCGAAGGATAAACACAAGACTTGAGAGTGAGGCTCCATTAAATGAACTAAGAAACATATGATGTCCGTTTGGTTTGCAAAATTGTATTATTTGCTGACAATTTTCCCTCTTTAATATAAAGAATTAATAGTGTTTATATTAAGCTTGGTTCGGACATGCTCCCTATAAGGGTAAGCCCCTATAATTAATTACATCTTAAATGACTGTATTCACCTAAGAAAACTCTCAATAAAAATCAAGAAATATTATCTTGAAGGATTTTTAAAGGGTATGACTGTTCAATGAGATCGAACAGAGAGGTGTGAAACGAAAGTGGCTCAAATTTGGAGCATTTTTTTTGGAATCCATAGGAGGAAGAACTAGAGGATGTCATGGATTCGGAGGAGAACCTCGGTGACTTCCTGGTCTATCCTATTGTTTGGTTTCAGTTTTCAGGAGAAATATTTAGGTGTTTCATCCTACCAATTTTATTTATTAGGGCTTACATTCGTGTGAGACGATCACACAAATAGCCTAAAAGATGTGAGGGTTTAGGTCATGACAAACGACAACCTTGGATTCCTAAGAAGAGTTAGGGCTTATATTGTACAACATGGTTGTACAAAAGCCTAAAGAAGAGGTGAGGATTTATGTTGCATAGGTAAACAACCAGGAAATTTTATGGCTTGGTTGTTTAATTCTAAGGAAGGAAGTTGGTTTAACTAATATAGACGTATTTTGCTGTTGAAGATGGTTGCGCTGCCCACAATGCTAGCTCCAAGCTCCTTGCCGTGACGAGTTTAAATTTTCTAGATTACCTCCTCCGAGGGATTCCCGATCATCTGATAGAGATGTCTTAATTTAGTTGCAATTGTTGTTTTGTGATGGTTGTGCTTGAATTTTGAGTTGTTTTATATTTTAAATGTTGTGGCGGTGAGATTTATCTTGGTTTCTTTTAGTTTTTGTTTTGGTTTTGGTTTTGTGGCTATCCTGACAGTTTTAGTTTTCATGCAGGGTGACATCATTGTTTAGCTTGCAAGTTTGTGTTAACATTAAAATTACAGTATGAAAGTACAAGAAAGTCGACACTGTAAATTATAAAAGCATACCTAGCGAGTCTTCTCGTTCCACCACCTGAAACTCAAAATGCATGTTAGTGCATTTTATATGAAGCAGGAAAGTAAAGTTTTAGAGACCTACCTAACCCTAGGTTATATCTTGGTGGGTTCCTATTAGTTTGATTAAGGATGATTTTTGGTAAGCAAAACATATTAAATTTAGTAGACCTCTGAGGTATCCAACAAGCTTGGAAAAAAGAAGCAGGTCCATGCTTCCCTCTCACCGCCTAGTGAAAAGCCTCGAGCTCATTTTAATTTATTATGTTGCTTAATAAATCCATCTAAGAAATACTTTTAATGCTCAGTGAACATTGATGTTTTAATTACCCCTACGAGTAGGGTAATTATCATTTGGATTTTTAATTTGTAAATTATGTGCGTGAAAACCCTTGAAGAGGGAAGTTAGCGCTATCAAACACATTTAGCCAATTATTTTTTAATTTGGGCTTGTAGTGTTCCAAAAGTGTTTAATTTTAGCTATGTTCACTTTTCCAATCCTCATTTAATCATATTTGATTTAGCCAAGGTCACCACTAAGCCCTTACGATTTTGGTGGATGTCTTAGTTATTTTTGAAAGAGAATAAAATTTTAAGTGACGATGATTCATTTTTGAAAATCATTCGAACCTCAAATAGGGGTATTAAATTAGTGAGTTATTAACATCTAAAACTATAACCCTAAGTCTATGATCATTTGGTTAACTAGACTTCCAAATTTTAATATTTTTAAGAAAGTTACAAATTTATCCATTCATTAACAAAAGTGAGATTGGTTTCTACCAATTAATCCCCTTGTATTTTAATCATCCAAATAAGTTAATTAAAATCAGAAATTAATTAAGTCTAAATGTTTAATTAATGCTAAATTTCCAAAATTATACTTTTGCTCCTAAGGCTCTATCACTTCATAGTTCATTAAATTTAATTCAAATGACTTTGGAATTTTCATCTTACCTTACTCATGGGTCAATTAAGACATCAAAGGAGAAAATGTGATTTTTTTCAAAATTTAATTTAATTTACATATTTATTTTACTGTAAAAATAGGATTTTTCAAAGAAAATTCCATAACTTGACCAAGACAATAATTCCTTTAAATTATTACTAGAGGTAGACTTAGAATAGAGAATCATTTGGACCAAATTTCATGATTTATTGAGTTTTTTTGTGAATTATTAGAATTATTTTAAGTTCTGGAGAATTTATTAATTATAAACTATTTTAATTGTGGAAAATTAAGTTTTATATTTTTTAAAAGTCTCCCTATGTTCAGAGAAGCTAGAGAAGCAAATTTTACATTTTTATGATTTTTCTNGTTGCAAAATAAGGAAATATAAGTGAAAAATATAATCAGAATTATTGTTATACTATTGCATATAAGCAGTCTGGAGATCAGAATACTAGTTAGGGCTAATGCTTAGAGACTACTAGATGTGCCGTTAAGAAGAACTCAATGCAGAAACGCGAATCTCTGAAAATACAGAGCTTTCATACATGAAGAGAAATGACACTTGAAACAGGCAGAAAACTTACTTACCCCAATTCCCGAGGGGAAAATCTATGAGAGAGACTTTCACTAGTCCACCTACTATAGAGAACGAGTTTGGGTTTCCTACAGAACTGTCGGCACTATTTTGGATTGGGGAGTTGCCTGTAAGAAGCTGTCGTTCACCAAAATTGATATCTCATCGCATGCTTCGGAAGGCATTTTAATATTTAGAAAAATATAAAATCAAACTGACCCCATATTTTCCATAGTTTAAATGAAAGAGTGTTGTACCTCAAACCTTGTATCTATCCCAAACGATAAACATAAGACTTGAGGGTGAGGCTCCATTAAATGAACTAAGAAACATATGATGTCCGTTTGGTCTGCAAAACTGTATTATTTGCTGACAATTTTCCCTTTTTAATATGAATAATTAATAGGGTTTATATTAAGCTTGGTTCGAACATGCTCCCTATAAGGGTAAGCCCCTATAGTTAATTACATCTTAAATGACTGTATTCACCTAAGAAAACTCTCAATAAAAATCAAGAAATATTATCTTGAAGGATTTCTAAAGGATAGGACTATTCAATGAGATCGAACAGAGAGGTGTGAAACGAGAGTGGCTCAAATTTGGAGCATTTTTTTTGGAATCCAAAGGAGGAAGAACTAGAGGATGTCATGGATTCGAAGGAGAACCTCGGTGACTTCCTGGTCTATCCTATTGTTTGGTTTCAATTTTGAGAAGAAATATTTAGGTGTTTCATCCTGCCAATTTTATTTATTAGGGCTTACATTTGTGTGAGACGATCACACAAATAGCCTGAAAAGATGTGAGGGTTTAGGTCATGACAAACGACAACCTCGGATTCCTAAGAAGAGTTAGGGCTTATATTGTACGACATGGTTGTACAAAAGCCTAAAGAAGAGGTGAGGATTTATGTTGCATAGGTAAACAACTTGGAAATTTTATGGCTTGGTTGTTTAATTCTAAGGAAGGAAGTTGGTTTAACTAATGTAGACGTATTTTGCTGTTGAAGATGGTTGCGCTGCCCACAATGCTAGCTCCAAGCTCCTTACCGTGACGAGTTTAAGTTTTCTAGATTACCTCCTCTTAGGGATTCCCGATCATCTGATAGAGATGTCTTAATTTAGTTGCAATTGTTGTTTTGTGATGTTTGTGATTGATTTTTGAGTTGCTTTATAATTTAAATGTTGTGGTGGTGAGATTTATCTTGGTTTCTTTTAGTTTTTGTTTTGGTGTTGGTTTTGTGGCTATCCTGACAGTTTTAGTTTTCATGTAGGGTGACATCATTGTTTAGCATGCAAGTTTATGTTAACATTAAAATTACAGTATGAAAGTACAAGAAAGACGACACTGTAAATTATAAAAGCATACCTAGCGAGTCTTCTCGTTCCACCACCTGAAACTCAAAATGCATGTTAGGGCGTTTTATATGAAGCAGGAAAGTAAGGTCTTGGAGACCTACCTAACCCTAGGTCATATCTTGGTGGGTTCCTATTAGTTTGATTAAGGATGATTTTTGGTAAGCAAAACATATTAAGTTTAGTAGACCTCTGAGGTATCCAACAAGCTTGGAAAAAAGAAGCAGGTCCGTGCTTCCCTCTCACCGCCTAGTGAAAAGCCTCGAGCTCATTTTAATTTATTATGTTGCTTAATAAATCCATCTAAAAAATACTTTTAATGCTCAGTGAACATTGATGTTTCAATTACCCCTACAAGTAGGGTAATTATCATTTGGATTTTAATTTGTAAATTATCTGCGTGAAAACCCTTGAAAAGGGAAGTTAGCGCTATGAAACACATTTAGCCAATTTTTTTTAATTTGGGCTTGTAGTGTTCCAAAAGTGTTAATTTTAGCTATGTTCACTTTTCTAATCCTCATTTAATCATATTTGATTTAGCCAAGGTCACTACTAAGCCCTTACGATTTTGGTGGATGTCTTAGTTATTTTTGAAAGAGAATAAAATTTTAAGTGACGATGATTCATTTTTTAAAACTTTTGAAAATCATTCGAACCTCAAATAGGGGTATTAAATTAGTGAGTTATTAACACCTAAAACTATAACCCTAAGTCTATGATCATTTGGTTGACTAGACTTCCAAATTTTAATATTTTTAAGAAAGTTACAAATTTATCCTTTCATTAACAAAAGTGAGATTTGTTTCTACCAATTAATCCCCTTGTATTTTAATCATCCAAATAAGTTAATTAAAATCAGAAGTTACCCTTTTTCCCTCTTTGAATTAAGTCTAAATTTTTAAGTAATGCTAAATTTCCAGAATTATACTTTTGCTCCTAAGGCTCTATCACTTCATAGTTCATTAAATTTAATTCAAATGACTTTGGAATTTTCATCTTACCTTACTCATGGGTCAATTAAGACATCAAAGGAGAAAATGTGATTTTTTTCATAATTTAATTTAATTTACATATTTATTTTAATGCAAAAAAAGGATTTTTCAAAGAAAATTTCATAACTTGACCAAGACAATAATTCCTTTAAATTTTTACTAGAGGTAGACTTAGATTAGAGAATCATTTGGACCAAATTTCATGATTTATTGAGTTTTTTTGTGAATTATTAGAATTGTTTTAAGTTCTGGAGAATTTATTAATTATAAACTATTTTAATTGTGGAAAATTAAGTTTTATATTTTTGAAAAGTCTCCCTATGTTCAGAGAAGCTAGAGAAGCAAATTTTACATTTTTATGATTTTTCCTTGCTTTATTGGAATTATTTTGGTGAAAATCCATTTTTAGCCTTTAAAAATTATTTTAAACTTTAGAAATTAATATCTTCACTTAAAAAATGAAGAAAAATATTTCAATTGTTCCTAAGTGCTTAGGAAACAATTTAGAACATTTCCATGAATTTTANAAAATATTTCAATTGTTCCTAAGTGCTTAGGAAACAATTTAGAACATTTCCATGAATTTTATTTTTTTTTTTTGTGATTTTTATCATTTTTAATTATTTAAAATATTTAAGAATAGGCTAAAAATGAAGTTTTTATTTTAAACACTATTTTATTTTTAAAAAATCCCTCTGATCACATAGAACTCCAAAAACTCATTTTTATTATTTTTTAAGTTAAATTTTGATTANATAGGCTAAAAATGAAGTTTTTATTTTAAACACTATTTTATTTTTAAAAAATCCCTCTGATCACATAGAACTTCGAAAACTCATTTTTATTATTTTTTAAGCTAAATTTTGATTGTTAAAATCAATTTAGTGTCAAAAATGTCATTTAGCTTAGAAAATCTTTTTGAGTTATTAAATGAGTTCCACATGTTTTTAAATTTTTATGGGGATTTCTCTAAACTTTGAATATTAGTGGCGATTGAAAATCAAGTCATTANTTGATTGTTAAAATCAATTTAGTGTCAAAAATGTCATTTAGCTTAGAAAATCTTTTTGAGTTATTAAATGAGCTCCACATGTTTTTAAATTTTTATGGGGATTTCTCTGAACTTTGAATCTTAGTGGCGATTAAAAATCAAGTCATTTAGATGTTTGTGTTACCCAAAATTATATTTCTTTGTGTTGTATGGTTGGTAGAAATTAGGTGCATTCTTAATGACTTAATCAATGAAATATTTTCCAAAAGATTTTCTGGTCATAGCAAACCTTCCAAAATTTTCTTGAAATTTTCTAAGAAATATGCTAGTTATTATGATTAATTTATGCAAATAATATACATAAACTTAAAAAATATGGATCTTTGTCTAGATATTTCCTCTGACTTTGAAAAAATCAGAGAATGTTCCCTAAGACAGAAGCAACAATATGCTAAAATTTTATGTCATGATGAAATGTCTACATGCATGGAGAATTAAAAGACTAAAAACNAATGAAATATTTTCCAAAAGATTTTCTGGTCATAGCAAACCTTCCAAAATTTTCTTGAAATTTTCTAAGAAACATGCTAGTTATTATGATTATTTTATGCAAATAATATACATAAACTTAAAAAATATGGATCTTTGTCTAGATATTTCCTTTGACTTTGAAAAAATCAGAGAATGTTCCCTAAGACAGAAGCAACAATATGCTAAAATTTCAAGTCATGGTGAAATGTCTACATGCATGGAGAATTAAAAGACTCAAAATCACATTTAATTAATTATAAATAAAATATGCATCAAATAAACTTCAAACCATTTCCATATTGTTCTACTCCATTCACTAAGCACTAAGGTATTTTTATTTTATTTTTATGATTTTTTTACATCATGATATAAATTTTTGAAGTTAGGGAGCACTTTTTGAATTATTTAAATAGCTATTTATCAATTTAAAAGAGCGGCGGGCTCCAATTTGATGCAGCAATCCACCTCAGTGGTGACTAGGCCAGCGGTTCGTGTAAGGAAACGTTGTTCGGCTTGATCTCATCCTTTGATGAGATAAACTCACGATCGGACGGTTCTCCATCATTGTCCCTAATGGCCTAGCCTGAGAATCATCCATCTTCAAGGCTTGATATCTCCGTCATTTCTCAAACAAATTGAATGAAATTTTTTTAAAATGCTCGTCTATGCCAGAGGAACATATCTATACAGTTAAGATGCCATGAAATTAAGCCTAAGCAAATGGAGAATCAAAATAGACTTGAAAATAGAAGGAGTTCAATACCTTTGCTCTGAAAAGAGAAGGTTTAATCAGAGGTGCTTGACATGTTTGTTGGAGTACAAGGAGGCTAGGGATTGAGCCTCTTGCTGTGGTGAAAGGTCTAGGTATGAATTCGACCAAGCTCAATTTCAGGTGTTGGTTTAGAGCTATGCTAGGTTCTTTGTGGAAGGGGGATTTGATGGGGCTTCCNTTCCATATTGTTCTACTCCATTCACTAAGCACTAAGGTATTTTTATTTTATTTTTATGATTTTTTTACATCAAGATATAGATTTTTGAAGTTAGGGAGCACTTTTTGAATTATTTAAATAGCTATTTATCAATTTAAAAGCGCGGCACCATGTCAAACTCCGGCAGCTCCGAAGCTCCATTCGGCGGGCTCCAATTTGACGCCGCAATCCACCTCAGTAGTGACTAGGCCCTCGGTTCGTGTAAGGAAGTGTTGTTCGGCTTGATCTCATCCTTTGATGAGATAAACTTGCGATCGGACGGTTCTCCATCATCGTCCCTAATGGCCTAGCCTGAGAATCGTCCATCTTCAAGGCTTGATATCTCTGCCATTTCTCAACCAAATTGAATGAAATTTTTTTAAAATGCTCGTCTATGCTAGAGGAACATATTTATACAATTAAGATGCCATGAAATTAAGCCTAAGAAAATGGAGAATCAAAATAGACTCAAAAATAGAAGGAGTTCAATACCTTTGCTCTGAAAAGGGAAGCTTTAATCAGAGGTGCTCGACATGTTCGTTGGAGTACAAGCAGGCTAGGGATTGAGCCTCTTGCTGTGGTGAAAGGTCTAGGTATGAATTCGATCAAGCTCAATTTCAAGTGTTGGTTTATAGCTATGCTAGGTTCTCTGTGGAAGGGGGATTTGATGTGGCTTCTTCTTCTTTCACTGTGGTGAAGGTGTGGGTAAGTTTAATTTGAGTTTGGTGGACTGTGGAGGTGTATTGAGCTCTATCCTAGTTTTAGGCAGAAGTTTAAGCTCAAAATTAAGCTTCTACAGTGGGAATCAGTGGGGAAAAGTGATTGGCTTGAGCTGAGCAGGTCTTAAAGAGTCTCTGTGAGCAATTTGGAGGGCTCTCGCTGAGAAAATTTCAACTCTCCTTCCATGGTTGTGGAGGGGAGCTTTTTATAAAAATGGCTTAAGGGTGGCTGTCTTGGCCAATTAGAAGGTGAAAAGTGATGCTTAGGTGGAGGGTAGAGGGACTCTAACATTATATTTGGATGAGGTGGCCTCTAGGTTTGAAATGAGTTTGATTCCATGTGGGTGGCTCACAATTTTGGTGTTTTTCGGCCACTAGGCCAGCTGGCTAGGCCAGGGGAGGTGGCTAGGTTGTTAGGTGAGCCATTAAATGAGTTAAAGTTTAGTTTTGGCAAAAAATTCCAAGGCTTAAGCAAATATGGAATCAAAATCCCTTGATTTAGGGGACCTTTGGTCCATGTCTTAGCATATTTGGTTTTATGGGGTTTAGCTTGGTCACTAGAGTCCAACTAATGGCTATGGAGTCAATAATTTAGTGACTTTGGGGTGGTTAGGCTAATTTTAGTGCATGGGTCCAATATGGGTTCAAATGACCAAAACTTGGGTTTGGGCTAGGTTAGCCATGTAAAATGACCCAATTTATTGATTAATTTGATGTAGGTGATTGTAATGNGGGTAAGTTTAATTTGAGTTTGGTGGACTGTGGAGGTGTATTGAGCTCTATCCTAGTTTTAGGCAGAAGTTTGAGCTCAAAATTAAGCTTTTACAGTGGGATTCAGTGGGGAAAATTGATTGGCTTGAGCTGAGCAGGTTTCAAAGAGTCTCTGTGAGCAATTTGGAGGGCTCTCTCTGAGAAAATTTCAACTCTCCTTCCATGGTTGTGGAGGGGAGCTTTTTATAAAAATGGCTTAAGGGTGGCTGTCTTGGCCAATTAGGAGGTGAAAAGTGATGCTTAGGTGGAGGGTAGAGAGACTCTAACATTTTATTTGGATGAGGTGGCCTCTAGGTTTGAAATGAGTTTGATTCCATGGGGGTGGCTCACAGTTTTGGTGTTTTTCGGCCACTAGGCCAGCCGGCTAGGCCAAGGGAGGTGGCTAGGTTGTTAGGTGAGCCATTAAATGAGTTAAGGTTTAGTTTTGGCAAAAAAATCCAAGGCTTAAGCAAATATGGAATCAAAATCCCTTGATTTAGGGGACCTTTGGTCCATGTCTTAGCATATTTGGTTTTATGGGGTTTAGCTTGGTCACTAGAGTCCAACTAATGGCTATGGAGTCAATAATTTAGTGACTTTGGGGTGGTTAGGCTAATTTTAGTGCATGGGTCCAATATGGGTTCAAATGACCAAAACTTGGGTTTGGGCTAGGTTAGCCATGTCAAATGACCAAATTTATTGATTAATTTGATGTAGGTGATTGTAATAAACAATTTTGGTAAGGATTGAAAGGATATTGAGTTCAATTGGGGAGTTAATTTGGAGGATTTTTTAAATTTTGTCAATTTGGGCATGTTGGGCAGACTTGGGTCTATATTGTGCTAGGATTAGGATTTGGCTCAATTGAATTGTCCAAATGATCAAGTTATATATTATAAAGATTTTTCATGAAGGAATGGAATGGAAATTTTGGGGCTAAGGCAATCAATTTGGTGTAATTTGGAGGCATAGCCAATTTGGGGCATAAGTTGGGGCTTTTGACCTAAGTTGAAATTAAATAAAATTTAGGCTTTATTAAGACAAATTGAAGGTCAAGTTTGATGTTTAGGAATGTTATGAAGAGTTTAGGGTTCAGATTGAGACCAATGGAGTACGCCATGGGGTTCAATTAGGTGGAACCAAGTTATATGGCCAAAATTGGGGGTTTAGATTTAGATCAACATTAGGCTCAAATTATGGGCCAATCGAGCTNATAAAGATTTTTCATGAAGGAATGGAATGGAAATTTTGGGGCTAAGGCAATCAATTTGGTGTAATTTGGAGGGCATAGCCAACTTGGGGCATAATTTGGGGCTTTTGACCTAAGTTGAAATTAAATGAAATTTAGGCTTTATTAAGCAAATTGAAGGTCAAGTTTGATGTTTAGGAATGTTATGAAGAGTTTAGGGTTCAAATTGAGACCAATGGAGTACGCCATGGGGTTCAGTTAGGTGGAACCAAGTTATATGGCCAAAATTGGGGGTTTTGATTTAGATCAACATTGGGCTCAAATTATGGGCCAATCGAGCCTGTATTTGGTTTATATTGGTCATATAAAAGGTGAATTTGGGTTTAGGATTAAAATTGGGGGAGATTTGGACTAATTAAATGGACTTTTGAAGTGGATTTGGGGAAATTAGGCCTTTAAAGGCAATTTGGGGGTTTTGGTTAAAGATGGTGAAATTGGGAATATTTATAGTATTTTGAGAATTTTTGGGATTTTATGGAACTTTTGGAATTTTGGGCTAAGAGGGGTATTTTGGTAATTTGACAATTTTGGTGATTTAGAGTAATTTGGATATTTTCAAATGATTTGAAATGATTTTTGAACAAATTTGGATATTTTGGGTAAATTTACAAATTTTGGCCAAATATAGGGTTTCAAGGGTACTTGGGTAATATGGGGAAATTTAGGGGCAAAATGTTAAGTTGGGTATTTTTGTAGAGTTGGGGTGCCAACCACCATAAATAAGCCATGGACCTATGGAAACTCCATTTGGGTCATGTATGTAGTGGTCTTAGCTAAAACACTAGCCTAGGGCCAGTGGTTTTAGGGGACCATCTACATGAGTATCCCAAAGGATCAAGGGATCAAGGTTAAGGTATTTTGTGTTTGTATTTGTGAGTGGTTGTGAGTGAGGTGATTGCTGGTGAGTGCCTTAACTTTAGACCAACACCCAGGGTCAACCGTAAGGTCCAACAGTCCTACGGGAACTCTCCTTGAGCTCCCTCCTAATGAACCCACCTACTAAGTGCTAGAGGTTAGGACCATAATGTAGAGCTTCAAGTTGAATAAAGAGAAGTTTAGAATTTCTAATGGTGAGGGTTCCTTTTTTAGTTTTCTAGGAATAGTCAACAGAAAGTCCAATGGCTAGACCTTAGGCTACTAAAGAGAAAAACTAAACCTCAACCAAAAGTGAGGACAACAAATGGACCCCCAATAGGTGTGGTGTGTTGGGCAAAGCACACCGCACATATTGACGTTGACCGGAGAGATCAAAAAAACCAATACAAACTCCTAACTCAAGAGACATAGAAGGAGTGTGGGACTGTGAGTGTTATTTGCTTCCGCTGGGGAATATAGCAGGTGAATTATTGATCAAATTCAAGAAGTAGGGACTCTCGCTGGGGATTAGAGAGTGGGTTCTATGTTATCAGATTTAAGGAATTTGTAGAGGATGGGAGTCAATGTGAGTGCTGACCCTGAGGTGGGTTTTAAAATTCAGGTATTAATTTCAGAAGATGGTCATCAGTTAAGGACTGATCATGAAAAGAGAGGAATCAGAAGTTAGGGACTGATTCCAGGATAAGGATTGAAAGTTATAGATCAATGTCAAGAAAGAAGGTCAGAAAGTAGGGAGCGACCTCAAAAAGGTGAATCAGAGGTTAAGGACTAATTCTAAAATGAGAATTGAAAGTTAATTCTCATAACAGAGCATCGGAAGATAGGGAATGACCTAAAAAGGGTGAATCACAAATTAGAGACTGATTCAAAAATGAGAATTGAAAGGCAAGGATCAATCTCAAAAAGAGAGCGTCAGAAGGTAAGGACAGACCTCAAATGTGTGAATCAGAAATTAGGGATTGAATCAAAAATGAGAATTGAAAGGTAGGGATCAATCTCAAAAGGGAGCATCAGAAGGTAAGGACCGACCTTGAAAGTGTGAATTAGAAATTAGGGACTAATTTGAAAATGTGAATTAAAAGGTAAGGATCAATCTAAAAAAGAGAGCGTAGAAAGGTAGGGTCCAACCTCAAAAGTAGTGAATCAGAAGTTAAGGACTGATTCTAAAATGAGAATTGAAAGTTAATGATAAATCTCAAAAGAGAGCATTGGAAGGCAAGGAACAACCTCAAAAGTGTGAATCAGAAATTAGGGACTGATTCAAAAATGAGAATTGAAAGGTAGGGATCAATCTCAAAAGAGAGCGTCGGAAGGTCAGGACCGACCTCGAAAGTGTGAATCAGAAATTAAAGACTATTCAAAAATGAGAATTGAAATGTAGTGATCAATCTCAAAAGAGAGCGTCGGAAGTTAAGGACTGAGCTCAAAAGTGTGAATAAAAAATTAGGGACAGATTTAAAAATGAGAATTGAAAGGTAGGGATCAATCTCAAAAGAGAGCGTCAGTAGGTAAGGACTGACCTCAAAAGTATGAATCAGAAATTAGGGACTACTTTAAAAATGAGAATTGAAAGATAGTGATCAATCTCAAAAGAGAGCATCGGAAGGTAAGGACTGACCTCGAAAGTGTGAATCAGAAATTAGGGACTGATTCAAAAATGAGAATTTAAAGGTAGTGATCAATCTTAAGAGAGAGCGTCGAAAGCTAAGGACCGACCTCAAAAGTGTGAATCAGAAAATAGGGACTGATTCAAAAATGAGAATTGAAAGGTAGGGATCAATCTCAAAAGAGAGCGTTTGAAGGTAAGGACCGACCTCAAAAGTAGTGAATCAGAAATTAGGGACTGATTCGAAAATGAAAATTGAAAGGTAGCGATCAATCTCAAAAGAGAGCGTCGGAAGGTAAGGATCGACCTCGAAAGTGTGAATCAGAAATTAGGGACTGATTTGAAAGTGAGAATTCTACCGAGGATTTGTGAAAGGTTGACATTGTTGAAGAGGATATGTGAAAATTTGTGAGTTTTTTTAATAGAATGTGAAATTCTACGGGGATTTGAAGAGAATTAGGGTAGACAAAGATAGTTGTGTTACGCGAGCAAAGAGTAAGAGACCTCGAAGTTGAGAGAATCCACTCAACAAATTTATTTTCTTTTCTTATTGTTTTTATCACTTTTAATTTTTTTAAATTTGATTTTAGTTGGTTGATTTGTCAAAAAGAGAGTTGTTTTGTTGTTTGTTTATTAGTTATTTTTGTTTAAAATGTATTATCGTAAAAAAAATTTTGTTTTTCATTTTGTTCTTTGTTCATTGTAATTTTGAACCAATATGTTGTTCGTGGCTTCCATCCATCGCACAAAAGGCAATTGATAAAAAGACATATTTATGAACAAAACTTCATTAATTTGTTCCAACAAAATGTTACAGATCAAGTGTACGCAAACACCTCAAAAAGTACAATATGCAAAATGCATCAAAGTACAACATTATAGGCTGAGCATCTCCGGTACATATCACATTATTGTAATGTAGTAAAGTAGAAAGAAATCTACTGACTGTCTGTTTCTGCTGTGACGAGCTCCTGATCGAGCTGGCCTTCNGGGAAATTAGGCCTTTAAAGGCAATTTGGGGGTTTTGGTTAAAGATGGTCAAATTGGCCAAATTGGGTTATGGGCAGTTAAGAAAAGTGAAATTGGGAATATTTATAGTATTTTGAGAATTTTTTGGATTTTATGGAATTTTTTGAATTTTGGGCTAAGGGGGTATTTTGGTAATTTGACATTTTTTGGTGATTCAGGGTAATTTGGATATTTTCAAAAGATTTGAAATGATTTTTGAACAAATTTGGGTATTTTGAGTAAATTTACAAATTTTGGCCAAATTTAGGGTTTCAAGGGTAGTTAGGTAATATGGGGAAATTTAGGGGCAAAAGGCTAAGTTGGGTATTTTTGTAGAGTTGGAGTGCCAGCCACCATAAATAAGCCATGGACCTATGCAAACTCCATTTGGGTCCTGTATGTAGTGGTCTTAGCTAAAACACTAGCCTAGGGCCAGTGGTTTTAGGGGACCATCTACATGAGTATCCCAAAGGATCAAGGGATCAAGGTTAAGGTATTTTGTGTTTGTATTTGTGAGTGGTTGTGAGTGAGGTGATTGCTGGTGAGTGACTTAACTTTAGACCAACACCCAGGGTCAACCAGAAGGTCCAACAGTCATATGGGAACTCTCCTTGAGCTCCCTCGTAATGACCCCACCTACTAAGTGCTAGAGGTTAGGACCATAATGTAGAGTTTCAAGTTGAATAAAGAGAAGTTTAGAATTTCTAATGGTGAGGGTTCCTTTTTTAGTTTTTTAGGAATAGTCAACAGAAAGTCCAATGGCTAGACCTTAGGCTACTAAAGAGGAAAACTAAATCTCAACCAAAAGTGAGGACAACAAATGGACCCCCAATAGGTGTGGTGTGCTGGGCAAAGCACACTGCACATATTGACGTTGACCGGAGAGATCAAAAATACCAATACAAACTCCTAACTTGAGAGACATAGAAGGAGTGTGGGACTGTGAGTGCTATTTTCTTTCGCTGGGGAATATAGCAGGTGAATATTTGATCAAATTCAAGAAGTAGGGACTCTCGCTGGGGATTGGAGAGTGGGTTCTAAGTTATCAGATTTAAGGAATTTATAGATGATGGGAGTCAATGTGAGTGCTGACCCTGAGGTGGGTTTTTAAATTCAAGTATTAATTTCAGAAGATGGTCATCAGTTAAGGACTGATCATGAAAAGAGAGGAATCAGAAGTTAGGGACTGATTCCAGGATAAGGATTGAAAGTTAAGGATCAATGTCAAGAAAGAAGGTCAGAAAGTAGGGACCGACCTCAAAAGGGTGAATCAGAGGTTAAGGACTAATTCTAAAATGAGAATTGAAAGTTAATTCTCAGAAGAGAGCATCGAAAGGTAGGTAATGACCTAAAAAGGGTGAATCACAAATTAGAGACTGATTCAAAAATGAGAATTGAAAGGCAAGGATCAATCTCAAAAAGAGAGCGTCAGAAGGTAAGGACCGACCTCAAATGTGTGAATCAGAAATTAGGGATTGAGTCAAAAATGAGAATTGAAAGGTAGGGATCAATCTCAAAAGAGAGCATCAGAAGGTAAGGACCGACCTTGAAAGTGTGAATTAGAAATTAGGGACTGATTTGAAAATGTGAATTAAAAGGTAAGGATCAATCTTAAAAAGAGAGCGTAGAAAGGTAGGGTCCAACCTCAAAAGTAGTGAATCAGAAGTTAAGGACTGATTCTAAAATGAGAATTGAAAGTTAATCATAAATCTCAAAAGAGAGCATTGGAAGGCAAGGACCAACCTCAAAAGTATGAATCAGAAATTAGGGACTGATTCAAAAATGAGAATTGAAAGGTAGGGATCAATCTCAAAAGAGAGCGTCGGAAGGTCAGGACCGACCTCGAAAGTGTGAATCAGAAATTAAAGACTATTCAAAAATGAGAATTGAAATGTAGTGATCAATCTCAAAAGAGAGCTTCGGAAGTTAAGGACAGATTCAAAAACGAGAATTGAAAGGTAGGGATCAATCTCAAAAGAGAGCGTCAGTAGGTAAGGACTGACCTCAAAAGTGTGAATCAGAAATTAGGGACTATTTTAAAAATGAGAATTGAAAGATAGTGATTAATCTCAAAAGAGAGCATCGGAAGGTAAGGACTGACCTCGAAACTGTGAATCAGAAATTAGGGACTGATTCAAGAATGAGAATTTAAAGGTAGTGATCAATCTTAAGAGAGAGCATCGAAAGCTAAGGACCGAACTCAAAAGTGTGAATCAGAAATTAGGGACTGATTCAAAAATGAGAATTGAAAGGTAGGGATCAATCTCAAAAGAGAGCGTCTGAAGGTAAGGACCGATCTCAAAAGTAGTGAATCAGAAATTATGGACTGATTCGAAAATGAGAATTGAAAGGTAGCGATCAATCTCAAAAGAGAGCGTCGGAAGGTAAGGATCGACCTCGAAACCGTGAATCAGAAATTAGGGACTGATTTGAAAGTGAGAATTCTACAGAGGATTTGTGAAAGGTTGACATTGTTGAAGAGGATATGTGAAAATTTGTGAGTTTTTTTAATAGAATGTGAAATTCTACAGGGATTTGAAGAGAATTAGTGTAGACAAAGATAGTTGTGTTGCGCGAGCAAAGAGTAAGAGACCTCGAAGTTGAGAGAATCCACTCAACAAATTTATTTTCTTTTCTTATTGTTTTTATCACTTTTAATTTTTTAAAATTTGATTTTAGTTGGTTGATTTTTTCAAAAAGAGAGTTGTTTTGTTGTTTTTTTATTAGTTATTTTTGTTTAAATTGTATTATCGTAAAAAAATTTTGTTTTTCATTTTGTTCTTTGTTCATTGTAATTTTGAACCAATATGTGGTTCTGGCTTCCATCCATCGCACAAAAGGCAATTGATAAAAAGACATATTTATGAACAAAACTTCATTAATTTGTTCCAACAAAATGTTACAGATCAAGTGTACGCCAACACCTCAAAAATTACAATATGCAAAATGCATCAAAGTACAACCAAAATATCTTATGCCAAGTACATATTATAGGCTGAGCATCTCTAGTACATATCACATTGTTGTAATGTAGTAAAGTAGAAAGAAATCTACTGACTATCTGTTCCTGCTGTGACGAGCTCCTGATCGAGCTGGCCTTTTAAGCCATGCTTCAAGACAAGAGTTCCCTTCTCATATGCTTGGAGGTGCAACCCTCTCATAGCTCATAAGGTAGTAATTCCTCCATCTTTGGATCTTCTTGAAACCCATACGAAATTTTGTTGTTGTCAATCCGTTGGAAGGTTATTGATACCCTACGGTGTCACACTCCTGGAATGCAATGCTTGGCGACGTCTGCACCGTTGCCTTTAAGAACAAGCACTGAGCCAACTGGTAAGGGAATCTCTACAGAGCCTCTGACTCACCAGCGCCGATGACGTCAATTTCTTTCCCAAAAAAGGTGTNGGCCTTCTAAGCCATGCTTCAAGACAAGAGTTCCCTTCTCATATGCTTGGAGGTGCAACCCTCTCATAGCTCGTAAGGTTGTAATTCCTCCAGCTTTGGATCTTCTTGAAACCCATACGGAATTTTGTTGTTGTCAATCCGTTGGAAGGTTATTGATACCCTACGGTGTGACACTCCTGGAATGCAATGCTTGGCGACGTTTGCACCGTTGCCTTTAAGAACAGGCACTGAGCCAACTGGTAAGGAAATCTCTACAGAGGCTCTGACTCACCAACGCCGATGATGTCAATTTCTTTCCCAAAAAAGGTGATGCTTTTACTCATGAATGAGATCGTACAAAAAGGTCTCACGAAGTCATGATGGTCTATGTGTGGAGGAATGCAATCAACCTCGTCGTAGATGTTGATAATACAACTATTTAAAATGCAGGTAANCATGAATGAGATCGTACAAAAAGGTCTCACGAAGTCATGATGGTCTATGTGTGGAGGAATGCAATCAACCTCATCATAGATGTTGATAATACAACTATCTAAAATGCAGGTAGCGGGAAGAATACTCCATCTAACCATTCTTTTGATCATCCACTTTATCATTGGCGGTAGTGGATCTACTTAATCATGTCTGAGGATCCAAAGTGGATTCCTCAGTCTATCATTTTTTGAAGTTGTAGCAGCAGCTACACTGGATGGTAATCCTTCTTTTTCCTTGTATCCATTTCCTCGGCTCAAAATAGGTTTTTTCCATGAGTAAACCTGCTCGATCTCTGTACCTTAAGTCAAAAATGTAGTCAAGAATACTTTTTTCTTCACTCTTTGAGAAGACTCTCGTATACAATTCTAATCCCTCCATTATGTTGATAAATTTTCCCTGCACCTTTTCATAGAACTCGAAGTCTCTTTTATTTACTTTGCTCGTATTCTATTATATTGGGTGTTGGCAGTTGTCGTGGGTATTCCCTCATTTGAACCTCAGCGGGAACCAAAGCTAGTGTTGTCTCTAATTCTAACAGAATGTATGATTCTGCATCAGACAGGGCATTTCCGTACTGGGTGTTGGCAGTTGTCGTGGGTATTTTCTCATTTGAACCTCAGTGAGAACTCAAGCTAGTGTTGTCTCTAGCTCTAACGGAATGTATGATTCTGCGTCAGATAGGACGTTTGGCTCTGTATCCCTCGAAACATATGGCGCTGCATCGATTGGGACATATGGCTCTGCATCGATTGGGACATATGGCTGTGCATCAATTGGGACATATGGCTTTGCCTGTATAAGGTAATCAGGGGTCTGAGATCCATCATCGGTAGATGAATATTCATTTAATGTGTTGTAGTGTTGTAGGTGTAAGACATTGCAGTCCAGGCACTCAATGAATGCCCCTGTAGCTGACGCTTATGCAGGTATTTCAGCATTGCAGGTAGGGCAACCAGTACACAAAACATTTAAAGCTGGCAGTATCTTTGGCTTTGTAATAAACTCAGACTCCTCATTCGTAGCGGGCTCGCTGGAGGAGGTCTCTTTCATGCCCGGATCATAAATGTGCCCTCAAGAATAGGAGTGAGCAAGTTGTCTACCTCTTTCTGGCATCTCTTCTCTTCTTGCAAGAAAGCTCTCCGTTTGCGTCGGCTGGAGTTTCTTCACAGTGTTCTTCGCAGTGGAGCAAATNGGATCCAAAGTGGATTCCTCAGTCTATCATTTTTTGAAGTTGTAGCAGCAGCTACACTGGATGGTAATCCTTTTTTTTCCTTGTATCCATTTCCTCGGCTCAGAATAGGTTCTTTCCATGAGTAAACCTGCTCGACCTCTGTCCCTTAAGTCAAAAATGCAGTCAAGAATACTTTTTTCATCAGTCTTTGAGAAGACTCTCGTATACAATTCTAATCGCTCCAGTATGTTGATAAATTTTCCCTACACCTCTTCATAGAACTCGAAGTCTCTTTTATTTACTTTGCTCGTATTCTATTATATTGGTTGTTGGCAGTTGTCGTGGGTATTCCCTCATTTGAACCTCAGCGGGAACCAAAGCTAGTGTTGTCTCTAACTCTAACAGAATGTATGATTCTGCATCAGACAGGGCATTTCCGTACTGGGTGTTGGCAATTGTCGTGGGTATTTGCTCATTTGAACCTTAGTGAGAACTCAAGCTAGTGTTTTCTCTAGCTCTAACGGAATGTATGATTCTGCGTCAGACAGGACGTTTGGCTCTTTATCCCTCGAAACATATGGCTCTGCATCGATTGGGACATATGGCTCTGCATCGATTAGGACATATGGCTCTGCATCGATTGGGACATATGGCTTTGCCTCTATAACGTAATCAGGGGTCTGAGATCCATCATCGGTAGATGAATATTCATTTAATGTGTTGTAGTGTTATAGGTGTAAGACATTGCAGTCCGGGCACTCAATGAATGCCCCTGTAGCTGACGCTTATGCAGGTATTTTGGCATTGCAGGTAGGGCAACCAATACACAAAACATTTGAAGCTGGTAGTATCTTTGGCTTTGTAATAAACTCAGACTCCTCATTCGTAGCGGGCTCGCTGGAGGAGGTCTCTTTCATGCCCGGATCATAAATGTGTCCCTCAAGAATAGGAGTGAGCAAGTTGTCTACCTCTTTCTGGCATCTCTTCTCTTCTCGCAAGAAAGCTCTCTATTTGAGTCGGCTGGCGTTTCTTCACGGTGTTCTTTACAGTGGAGCAAACGGTATCCTTTCATTATCAGCAGCAACTAGGCCCCCGGTCGGCGTACCTATCATGGATGGTAAATGGCTTGGCCCCGTCATTAGGTCCTGTTGTACCATCACATTCTTTCCTTTCAGTGACGCGTTGTCTTTGGTGACCACACTTAGTAGTGAAGGCAACCCTTCCTTTTCCCATCAACTGATGAAATTCATTAAAGGCCCCTCGTAATCCATGCCGACTTGGTTAAATTCCATGTTGAAATATATAGTGCCACCCTGCAGTGTCATTTCTTCATTTAGTGCAAGATTCCAGCCATCTTTAAAGGTGAAGATCAGCCTCTAGCCAGATATTTCTNGACTTGGTTAAATTCCATGTTGAAATATATAGTGCCACCCTGCAGTGTCATTTCTTCATTTAGTGCAAGATTTCAGCCATCTTTAAAGGTGAAGATCAGCGTCTAGCCTTGACATTTCCCTACAGACAACAGGAAAAATGTCAGTGGGCTGAAACTTAGCGTGAACAAGAACAAAATAAATTATTTATTAAAGGAATTTTTTTTTGTTTTTTTTGGTGACGAGATCGTTTATTTATGTGTGAATTTTGTTTAAATTAGTAGCATATTAAGTTTGAACAGAGAAAATTGAGGTGTGTAATTTTAAAAAAACTATTATTTTTTTATTATGTTGAGGTTAATTTTGTTACAAAAGTTTTAGACTCGGTCAAAGACGTTTGGCCACATAGTTAACCCCAAAATAATCAAACTTTCAAAATTTCAAATTAAGCGAAGGCAAGCAATGTTAGGTTGCGTAGTATGTCTTTAAGTGTCATCCGCTAATTGGTATCATGGGTCTTTAACCCCGATAGTCTACTAATTGGTAGGCTTCTCCTGCATAAACCTTTTCAACAAAAAATGATCCCTCCCAAGTTAGCTCAAATTTCCCACCTATCTTGTGGCGTGCAAGAATAGGCCTTTTGAGCACGAGGACAAGGTCACCAATTTTAAATGTCTTTGGGCGGACCAATTTATCATGAGCTTGTATCATCTTTGCCTGGTAAAGTTCCATATATTCTTGAGCTTCAAGTCATTTTCCTTCTCGACTCTCTAGTTCTTCGAGCCTGAGCTTTGCATTTTCTTCTGTTGTGAGTTGGTTGGCAACGGCAACTCTGAGAGATGGCGTCTAAATTTCTAATGGTAGCACTGCCTCGAACCCGTACACGAGCATGTAGGGTGTACACTGAGTGGGAGTCCTGAACGTCGTCCGGTATGCCCACAAAGCTTCTAACAGTTTGTTGTGCCAATCCCTTTTGTTTTCATCCAGTGCTTTCTTTAAAATCTGTACCAATATTATGTTGAAGGCTTCAGCCAATCCATTTTCTCTGGGATAGTAAATTGTATAGTATCACTAATCTATCCCATGTCTTTTGACAAAATTGTTGATTTTGTTGCTTTTAAAGGCTGTGCCATTGTCAAAAATTATTCTTTATGGTACTCCAAAATGATAGACGATTTGGCTTTAGAAGAATTGAAGAACATGTTGTGTCATAACCTCTCGTAACAGTACTACCTCTGCCCATTTGGAAAAGTAATCCGTAGTAGCAAGTACAAGCCTGTGTCCTTTAGAGAATGGAGGGTCTATCAGACCTATTATGTTTATGCCCCAACACTATAATGGTCAGGAGACAACGGTTGGGTGTAGCACATTTGGAGGTTGGTGCAAGACCACCCCATGCACTTGGCACTGGTGACATTTTTTGGTTGTATCCATGCAGCTGGACATCATTTCTGGCCAATAATATATGAGTCTCTTAATCTTCATTTTCATTTTTTACTATGACTGGTGAGCGCCACACAATCCGGCATGTACTTCTTTGACAATATTTTGGGTTTCGACTTTGCTTAGGCATCATAGCCACATCTGGTCGAACGATCTTCAGTAGAGGACATCACCCACTAGAGCGTACGACATAGCCCTGTTTGTAATGTGATGTGCTTTAGACTTGTCTTCCGGCAGCTTTTCAGTATGCAAATATTCTATTAATGGCTTGCGCCAATCTTTGTAGATATCCGCAACTGCAATTGTTGTTTCTTCTTTTCCGAGCTTGTGTAGAGTGTTGAGGTAGATTCGAGATAGAACTTGTCTTCCTTATGATGTGATTTCAATGGAAACCTCCAGGGGACACGCTAACTCCTTAGTGAGTTTTGCTAGAGCGTCGTCGTGGGCATTATCTCCCTGAGGAATCCGGTAGAAACTCAAGTAAAAGATTTGCTCCAGTAGCTTCATCACGTAACTTGTTTTGCTAGTCTTGGTTTTAGAATTTTGTATTGTCTAGCAACTTGTTGGATGACGAGTTAAGAATCACCATACATGGCAATGTTTGTGATATCCATTGAGATTGCCAACTCTAATCCAGTGATTAAAGCTTCATATTCTGCTTCATTGTTGGTGCACGACTCTGTGAGGTGGTATGAGAACCTCAACATACTTTTATCTGGCGTGATAAATATCAAACCAATCCCTGCTTTGCCTTGTATGATTGTGCCTGATCTTTTGTCTTTCTTACTGACGAACCTCCGTCGAAGTACATCTCCTAGTATTGCGCACTGGAGAATTCCATTTGTAGTATTTGCTTGTCTGGTAACTCGTCATTGAGAGGGGAATCAGCTGGCAGTGGGTGTGCAGCGAGAAAGTCTGCTAAAATCTATCCCTTGATAGCAAAGAGGGTCACAAAAGTTATATCAAATTGCAATAAGATCATTGACCATCTTGCTAAACGTCCAGAGAGTGTTAGTCAGGTCATCAAATATTGCAACGGATTAACTTTCAAAATTAGGGTCATTTTATGAAAGAGCATGTAATGTCTAAGCTTTTGGGCGATGAAATTTAACGTCCGACAATGCTTCTTAATAGGTGTATACATTAATTCCATCGGTATTAGACGATGACTGAAGTAGTAGAGTGCATTTTCTTTACCCTCGCCATTGACTTGGGCCAAGAGGGCTCCAAGAGTGTTATCTAAGGCCGCATTATAGTGTATCAAGGGTTTCCCTGGGATAGGGCCTGCAAAACAGGAGGTGTCATTAAATATTAATTAATGTCCTCAAAGGCCCACTGGCACTTCTCTTCCCAAATGAATTTGGCATCCTTTTTAATTAATGTTGAGAAGGGTTGACACCTACCTGAGAGATTAGAAATAAAGTGTCTCAGATATGCCAACTTCCCTTGGAAGGAACGTAGTTGTTTTAAGTTTTTAGGAGGAGGCATTTCTAAGATAGCTTTAATCTTATCTAGGTCGATCTCGATTCCCCGATGACGGACAATGAATCCCAAAAACTTCTCATAGGTAATGCTAAAGGCACACTTTAAGGGATTCATTTTAAGGTCATATCACTGTAACCTTTCAAACACGATCCTCAAATTGCACAAATGATCTATTTTTCGTTTGCTTTTGATGACATAGCATTCTACCTGATTGTGAATGAGGTCGTAAAAAATTTTCATCATTGCACGTTAATATGTTGCTCTGGCATTCCTTAACCATAATGGCATCACTGTGTAGCAAAAAATTCATATCAATGTCCGGAAGGTTGTAAGTGTTGCATCCTTGGGAGCCATCTTGATTTGGTTGTATCCTGATGATCCGTCAATAAAAGAGAGGTTTTCATGTGTTGAAGTGATATCCACCATCATTTCTGGTATTGGTAGTGGAAAATTGTCTTTCAGACATGCTTTGTTTAGATCTCTGAAGTCAACGCAAACACGGATTTGTCCATTTTTCTTCTAGATGGGTACAATATTGGCTAACCATGTGCGGTACTGCTCTTCTTTTACAAAGTTAGCGTCTATTAATTTCTTCACCTCGGCAATAACTTCTTACTCTATTTCGAGACACATTCTTCTTTGAGCTTATTTTACTGAGCTTATATTTTTATTTACCCCTAGTTTATGAACTGCAACTTCTACAGATAGTCCTGACATTTCATCATAGCTCCATGCGAAGCAATCTTTGAATTCTGTTAACAGTTTGATCAACTGTAGAGATTCTTCATCATTGAGTAGAGAGCTTATAAATGCAGGTCAGGGTTGTTCTTCAATCTTGAGGTTAATTTCCTTCAATTCATCAACCATTGCTTTAATTTCCTCATCAAATTCTGGTGGAGCATTTTCTATAGTTGATCAGTAGAGTCATCCTCTATATTGAGGCAATTATCTCCCAATTCACTAGTAACAACCATACAAAATTTTAAATCATTGACTGGTCTGACTGTACCAAATTNGAGATCGTTTATTTATGTGTGAATTTTGTTTAAATTAGTAGCATATTAAGTTTGAAAAGAGAAAATTGAGGTCTGTAATTTTCAAAAAACTATTATTTTTTTTATTATGTTAAGGTTAATTTTGTTACAAAAATTTTAGACTCGATCAAAGACGTTTGGCCACATAGTTAACCCCAAAATAATCAAACTTTCAAAATTTCAAATCAAGCGAAGGCAAGCAATGTTAGGTTGCGTAGTATGTCTTTAAGTGTCATCCACTAATTGGTAGCATGGGTCTTTAACCCCGATAGTCTACTAATTGGTAGGCTTCTCCTGCATAAACCTTTTCAACGACAAATGGTCCCTCCCAAGTTAGCTCAAATTTCCCACCTATCTTGTGGCATGCAAGAATAGGCCTTTTGAGCACGAGGACAAGGTCACCAATTTTAAATGTCTTTGGGCGGACCAATTTATCATGAGCTTGTATCATCTTTGCCTGGTGAAGTTCCATATATTCTTGAGCTTCAAGTCATTTTCCTTCCCGACTCTCTAGTTCTTCGAGCCTGAGCTTTGCATTTTCTTCTGTTGTGAGTTGATTGGCAACGGCGACTCTGAGAGATGGCATCTAAATTTCTAATGGTAGCACTGCCTCGTACCCGTACACGAGCATGTAGGGTGTACACTGAGTGGGAGTCCTGAACGTCGTCCGGTAGGCCCACAAAGATTCTAACAGTTTGTTGTGCCAATCCCTTTTGTTTTCATCTAGTGCTTTCTTTAAAATCTGTACCAATATTTTGTTGAAGGCTTCAGCCAATCCATTTTCTCTGGGATAGTAAATTGTAGAGTATCACCAATCTATCCCATGTCTTTTGACAAAATTGTTGATTTTGTTGCTTTTAAAGGTTGTGCCATTGTCAAAAATTATTCTTTATGGTACTCCAAAATGATAGACGATTTGGCTTTAGAAGAATTGAAGAACGTGTTGTGTCATAACCTCTCGTAACAGTACTTCCTTTGCCCATTTGGAAAAGTAATCCGTAGTAGCAAGTACAAGCCTGTGTCCTTTAGAGGATGGAGGGTCTATCGGACCTATTATGTTTATGCCCCAACACTATAATGGTCAGGAGACAACGGTTGGGTGTAGCACATTTGGAGGTTGGTGCAAGACCACCCCATGCACCTGGCACTGGTGACATTTTTTGGCTGTATCCATGCAGCCGGACATCATTTCTGGCCAATAATATATGATTCTTTTAATCTTCATTTTCATTTTTTACTATGACTAGTGAGCGCCACACAATCCGGCATGTACTTCTTTGACAATATTTTGGGCTTCGACTTTGCTTAGGCATCGTAGCTACATCTGGTCGAACGATCTTCTGTAGAGGACATCACCCACTAGAGCGTACGACATAGCCCTGTTTGTAATGTGATGTGCTTTAGACTTGTCTTCCGGCAGCTTTTCAGTATGCAAATATTCTATTAATGGCTTGCGCCAATCTTTGTAGATATCTGCAACTGCAATTGTTGTTTCTTCTTTTCCGAGCTTGTGTAGAGTGTTGAGGTAGATTCGAGATAGAACTTGTCTTCCTTATGTTGTGATTTCAATGGAAAGCTCCAACGGACACGCCAACTCCTTAGTGAGTTTTGCTAGAGCGTCGTCGTGGGCATTATCTCTCTGAGGAATCCGGTAGAAACTCAAGTAAAAGAATTGCTCCAGTAGCTTCATCACGTATTGGTGGTATTCTGCTAGTCTTGGTTTTAGAATTTTGTATTGTCCAGCGACTTGTTGGATGACGAGTTAAGAATCACCATAGATGGCAATGTTTGTGATATCCATTGAGATTGCCAACTCTAATCCAGTGATTAAAGCTTCATATTCTGCTTCATTGTTGGTGCACGACTCTGTGAGGTGGTATGAGAAACTCAACATACTTTTATCTGGCGTGATNGAAATCTTCATTTCGGGTCTGGCATACTGAAGACTCTGAACGGAAGTTTATTTTGACGCGCGCTGGATTTGGTTCAATATTTCCTTGGATGATTTGCTCCAAACTACACTCCATCCATCTTTTCCAGTGTATGTGAAAGATTATTTTGATGAATTCAGGATTTGATTTAGGACCCTCTTGACTTTGTCCCAAGTTGTACTCCATCCATCTTCTCCAGTATATGGATCAATCAGAGAGATTGGCTCAACCGTAGTCATATTTATAGAACCTTTTTTAGGTTCTTTTAAATATTCCTTCAAAATTTTTATATTCCATTCTTTAAGATTCTTTTTGAGCTAATCCTTAAAGATGAAGCATTCTTCTATAGTATGTCCAAGCAATCGGTGATACGAGCAATAATTTGGTTGATCTTTCTTGTCAACTTCCTCGAGATTCTTTGGCTCTGATAGTCTGAACTCAGGCTTCCTCATCAGAATTCTGAACATTTTGGATACGCCTTCATCTTTGAAAGAATACACCATTTTCTATCATTCTGCTAGAGATATTCTCTTATTCCCTGTCCGAGGTGACCCTTCTTGAGGTGGTCGCTGGCTAGACTAGCTATTTTGTTTCTGAGCCTGCTGTGATGAAGACTGACGAGGATTTTTTGCATATATCTTCATTGGTTGTTTTCCTTCATCAACAGTCACTATTGTTTCTAATTTCTTTTCCAACACTCTAGTTTACTTGGACTTCTGGTGTGAATCCATATGTTTGATTTTTTTCTTGAAGACTGTTGGCTTTGCTGAGTAGCTTCTTGAAGGAAATGATGGTGAGTCCCTTGAGCGTGAAAGCTACTGGGCCATCAATGCTTTTGATAAAAATCTCAATCACATGATGTACCTATAGCTGAGGTTCACACTTCATGCTACGGTTTCTCCACCTCAAGATGTAATCCACCAAAGTCTCATTAGGGTTTCACTTTTTCATCAAGAGCTCTCCTATAGACACATGATGTTGCGCTCCAGCAAATCTTTTCACAAATAATTGTTCCAACTTGGAGAATGTCTTTACTAATTCGTTGGGTGAATCAGCATACCAATCAAAGGCGATTCTTGACAAGCTGCTGACGAACTTTTGGAAGAGCAAAGCTTTGTTATTTCTTGTGTTGTCACAATTGGCTCGAAAGTGTGATGGATATTTTCTGGGATTTCCAGTTCCATCAAATATTTTAAAGTTTGGGGCCACGAAACCCTTGAGGAAGGGTACAACATCAAATTCTTTTGGGTAAGGTCTCCCTTTTAGAATCAATGCACTGCCCTTAAATTAGGGTTAAGGCCTCCCGAACGTGCTCGACCGTTTGCTTAAATTCTTTCTCCAGTATGGCACCTGATGGAGAATTCTTCTTTTGTTGCTCATCTCTGTTTACCATGGCAACTTCTCTTCTTTCATCTGTAATGTGTATTATCTCCAATTGGTTGACATCTGGAGATGCTAGTTGCGGTGCTTGTGAGTGCCCTTGAATGGTGGTCATGGCGGTCATGGTTGCGGCCATCTCTTCTATCTTTTTCTCTCGTTGACTGACTTGTTCATCCCTTAGGAGAATAGCCCTATGCAGCTCCTCTACAGCGTTCTCTTTGACAAGAGATTGAGCCTTGCGCACAGATGTAGTGGCTCTGGTTTCTATGACATGGACATCCATGAAATCCTTTTCAAGGTAGTAATTAAAGTCAAAATCTTCAACATTATTGTTGATGGAAACTCCGTGTTCCTTAGCCAACTCGAGAAATCTTGGTCCTGAACTTTTCAACTTTTTCTTCGATCATTTATTCTTTGATTGTTCTAAGATCAAGGGGACTCTGCTAGACCTCCTCCTCTTGCTCTTCCATTTCACTAGCAAATGCTGCGATGATGTCAGATACTTCAGCCCTTGGCTTCATTCCATGATCTTGCCTTGCGAGTTTACTGGATTGTATTGGTACAGTGACCTTGGGTATCCATACCTTTTTCTTGGATAATGATGCCTCAAGATGGGGTGTCCTAGCAGCAACATCGGTTCGTCGAGGAAGAGTATGTTCCCATGGTGCAGCCAGTTACATTATCAAGTAATTTCTGCATCTTTTCCTTCAGAATTTTAAGAATTTCTTTGAAGTGGATGATCGATAGGATCCTCAAGCTTAGTCTTGACTTAACCAATTGATGGTTTGTGGTCCTGATAGCAGTAGATTCTGTGGTGACAATAGTAGTGTCGACTCTGCTTCCCAAGCAAAACCAGACAAGAATACGAGCAGGCAAATCTTCATTCAACCTTTGAGGTCGTTTAGCAGACTTGATGTCTTTTAAAATTTTTTTCTTCATACAAGGGGAAATTGCACGTCTTACTCGTTTAAGTAGTTTACTCACTGAATAACATTCTTTGGCGGCTAGCCTCTGAAAGACTGAACTGACTCGGGTGATAGGAGTATGTTTCTTTCTCTCCACACCTTGTCCATGAAGTGATGCTATTACAATGGTGATTTTCTGGATACTCTCGTATCCATCAGTATCCATTAGAGGATGGAATCTACTTCCCCGTAGAAGTGGATATACTTCTCGTAATTCTAACTCCTCTTGGTGAGGATCTTTCTCAACAGGTATTTCCTTAGGAGTCTGGGCTTTAGTGGCCCTCCAAACCCTCCTGCTATGATTTTTCCTTTGGGTTTGCATTAGAGGTGCAGCCTTTGAACTTGATCCAATTTCAAATACTGATGGCGGGATAGGTAATCCCTCAGTCGGATCTTCAATGATCATTACTTCTTTCCCCTTAGCAGCAGTGGGGACAGCAGGCTTGGAAGGTGCCACGGTGGCAGTAGTCTTGGCTTTCTTGTAGGAAGGGAAGTCCTGAAGACAGTTCAGGTTGAACACAATAGACGGTTCATGAACTTCTGGAGAGGTGACTTTTATCATGACAAATGGAGCCCTCCCAAGGATAACCTCAAGGCCTTCAAATCTGGCTCCAAACCTTATGGTTGGATCAACGTTGCGGGCTTCATGGCTTGTCGGCAAGTTGCACGAATAGGTCAGCGTTTGGTAGGCCATTGCAACAACTTTAAAACAGAAAGTTCTGAGGTTACTTATATGGCTAAAACCTTATAATCGATAGTGCAAGCACTAAAAATTAATAGAGGATGATCTGTAGATAGGGTAAATTTTTGTTTGTGGGGATTTCAAAATTTTTAGTAAAAAGGTAATTTGAAAGTAGAAAAATTTATTTAATTTTGGTGCATGCACAACACAATACAATTTGATTTAATTTGGAAAATAGAAAATTAGATTTGGAAGGGAGGTGTGAAGTGTTTAGGACCCAGCACGGGACCCATTTAACAACTCACAATGCCCAGGTGGAACTAGTCCACCGACACACCTATTGGGGTCTGACCCCATTTGAAGATTTAAAGAGTCCTTAATGGCCTCTTGAACTTCTCTATCCAAAGGTGATTGAACAGACAGTCTTGAAGTCCAAAATGTTGGCCGTACTTTCCTNCTTGTAGATCTTTTTTGATGCAATGTTCTTGTCCTTCTTTATAGTACTGGATGCATTGGTGTAGAGGTGATGGAACCATGTTGTTTTCATGAATCCATGGTCGACCAAGTAGAGAGTTGAAAGAGGTCTCAGCGTCGATGATATCAAATTTGGCGGTTGTCACTAGTTCTCCAACCTTCATAAGCAATGCAATCGATCCAAGGGCTCTTTCTCCCTTTTGGTTGAATCCTCTTAATATCATTTTATCGGTCGTAAGCTGCTGAGCTTCAATATCCAAAAAGGCCAATGTTCGTAGACTCATCAAGTTGAGTGATGCTCCAGGATCTACTAAAACCCTGGATAAAACAAATCTGTTGATGTTAACGGAGATGTAGAGTGGTCGATTGTGGTCGGTGGTACCGAGCAGCAAATCTTCATCTGCGAAGGTTACCCCAGGTTGTTCTTTTAATGAGCAAACTTCATCTGAGGATGTATTGGCCAAGTGGGCTAAGCAAATCTCTGGGTCGAGCAAAGCTGTAACCAGAGACTCTCTCATCTATTTTGATAGGATTACAGCATCATAGATGCTTAATTGGGTTGGAAACTTCCTAAGATGAGATAGCACGTTGTAATCCACTTTGTATGGTCCTCTAATTTTTTCTTGGTTATGGGTTTCTTCCATTGATGGAGGTGGAGGTAGTTATTTTCGAGATACTATTTGTTTTCCTTTATCCACTGGAGCTGTTCTCGGGGATAACACTTTCCCGCTCCTTAAGTTTATTTCAATAATTTCTTCTTTTTGAGGTACCTTTTGTTGAATTTTTCGGTGTTTCTTCTTTGTCAGAAAGATCTAAGTTCATGGCAAGTGGTGTACCGTGGTGCTCGAAGATTGGCTCCTCACTTCCGGTGCTGTCGTAGCTGGTATCACTGATGTCTTCTTCAGTCTTGTTAGCGAGTTCATCAGACTCAAGTATGATTTGAGGATCATTTCTGGAATATTGATCAAAGTTAGTTGGTCATAATCGATTAAATCATCACTAGAAATAGTTAAAACGTAGCCGAAATCACGATCATTATATTCATAAGACCCCGGAGGGGAAAAAAGATAATCATACAAAGTCAAGGGTTTGAGAATTTTGTTCCCTGAATCTGACACAACCAATCTAGCAGAGACATCCTTTATCCCACCCCCCATGCTATCAATCTTCATGGTAGTGTTCTTCTTCTTCTTTGACTTTGATGATGACAGATCTTGTGGTGAAATCTTCATTTCGGGTCTGGCATACTGAAGACTCTGAACGGAAGTTTATTTTGACGCGCTCTGGATTTGGTTCAATATTTCCTTGGATGATTTGCTCCAAACTACACTCCATCCATCTTTTCCAGTGTATGTGAAAGATTATTTTGATGAATTCAGGATTTGATTTAGGACCCTCTTGACTTTGTCCCAAGTTGTACTCCATCCATCTTCTCCAGTATATGGATCAATCAGAGAGATTGGCTCAGCCGTAGTCATATTTATAGAACCTTTTTTAGGTTCTTTTAAATATTCCTTCAAAATTGTTATATTCCATTCTTTAAGATTCTTTTCGAGCTAATCCTTAAAGATGAAGCATTCTTCTATAGTATGTCCGAGCAATCAGTGGTACGGGCAATAATTTGGTTGATCTTTCTTGTCAACTTCCTCGGAATTCTTTGGCTCTGATAGTCTGAACTCAGGCTTCCTCATAAGACTTCTGAACATTTTGGATACGCCTTTATCTTTGAAAGAATGCACCATTTTCTATCATTCTGCTAGAGATATTCTCTTATTCCCTGTCCGAGGTGACCCTTCTTGAGGTGGTCGCTGGCTAGACAAGCTATTTTGTTTCTGAGCCTGCTGTGATGAAGACTGACGAGGATTTTTTGCATATATCTTCATTGGTTGTTTTCCTTCGTCAACAGTCACTACTGCTTCTAATTTCTTTTCCAACACTCTAGTTTACTTGGACTTCTCGTGTGAATCCATATGTTTGATTTTTTCTTGAAGACTGCTGGCTTTACTGAGTAGCTTCTTGAAGGAAATGATGGTGAGTCCCTTGAGCATGAAAGCTACTGGGCCATGAATGCTTTTGATTAAAATCTCAATCACATGATGTACCTGTAGCTGAGGTTCACACTTCATGCGAAGGTTTCTCCACCTCAAGATGTAATCCACCAAAGTCTCATTAGGCTTTCACTTTTTCATCAAGAGCTCTCCTATAGACACATGATGTTGCGCTCCAGCAGATCTTTTCACAAATAATTGTTCCAACTTGGAGAATGTCTTTACTAATTCGTTGGGCGAATCAGCATACCAATCAAAGGCGATTCCTGACAAGCTGCTGACAAACTTTTGGAAGAGCAAAGCTTTGTTATTTCTTGTGTTGTCACAATTGGCTCGGAAGTGTGAAGGATATTTTCTGGGATTTCCAGTTCCATCAAATATTTTAAAGTTTGGGGCCACGAAACCCTTGAGGAAGGGTACAACATCAAATTCTTTTGGGTAAGGTCTCCCTTTTAGAATCAATGTATTGCCCTTAGATTGGGTTAAGGCCTCTCGAACGTGCTCGACCGTTTGCTTAAATTCTTTCTCCAGTATGGCACCTGATGGAGAATTCTTCTTTTGTTGCTCATCTCTGTTTACCATGGCAACTTCTCTTCTTTCATTTGTAATGTGTATTATCTCCAATTGGTTGACATCTGGAGATGCTAGTTACGGTGCTTATGAGTGCCCTTGAATGGTGGTCATGGCGGTCATGGTTGCGGCCATCTCTTCTATCTTTTTCTCCCGTTGACTGACTTGTTCATCCCTTAGGAGAATAGCCCTACGCAGCTCATCTACAGCGTTCTCTTCGACAAGAGATTGAGCCTTGCACGCAGATGTAGTGGCTCTGGTTTCAATGACATGGACATCCATGAAATCCTCTTCAAGGTAGTCATTAAAGTCAAAATCTTCAACATTATTGTTGATGGAAACTCTGTGTTCCCGAGCCAACTTGAGAAATCTTAGTCCTGAACTTTTCAACCTTTTCTTCGATCATTTATTCTTTGATTGTTCTAAGATCAAGGGGACTCTGCTAGACCTCCTCCTCTTGCTCTTCCATTTCACTAGGAAATGCTGCGATGATGTCAGATACTTCAGCCCTTGGCTTCATGCCATGATCTTGCCTTGCGGGTTTACTGGATTGTATTGGTACAGTGACCTTGGGTATCCATAGCTTTTTCTTGGATAATGATGCTTCAAGATGGGGTGTCCTAGCATCAACATCGGTTCGTCGAGGAAGAGTATGTTCCCATGGTGCAGCCAGTTACAGTATCAAGTAATTTCTTCATCTTTTCCTTCAGAATTTTAGGAATGTATTTGAAGTGGATGATCGATAGGATCCTCAAGCCCAGTCTTGACTTAACCAACTGATGGTTTGTGGTCCTGATAGCAGTAGATTCTGTGGTGACAATAGTAGTGTCGACTCTGCTTCCCAAGCGAAACCAGACGAGAATACGAGCAGGCAAATCTTCATTCAACCTTTGAGGTCGTTTAGCAGGCTTGATGTCTTTTAAAATTTTTTTCTTCATACGAGGGGAAATTGCACGTCCTACTCGTTTAAGTAGTTTACTCACTGAATAACATTCTTTGGCGGCTAGCCTCTGAAAGACTGAACTGACTCGAGTGATAGGAGTATGTTTCTTTCTCTCCACACCTTGTCCATGAAGTGTTGCTATTACAATGGTGATTTTCTGGATACTCTCGTATCCATCGGTATCCATTAGAGGATGGAATCTACTTCCCCGTAGAAGTGGATATACTTCTCGTAATTCTAACTCCTCTTGGTGAGGATCTTTCTCAACAGGTATTTCCTTAGGAGTCTGGGCTTTAGTGGCCCTCCAAACCCTCCTGCTACGATTTTTCCTTTGGGTTTGCGTTAGAGGTGCAGCCTTTGAACTTGATCCAATTTCAAATACTGATGGTGGGATAGCTAATCCCTCAGTTGGATCTTCAATGATCATTACTTCTTTCCCCTTAGCAGCAGTGGGGACAGCAGGCTTGGTAGGTGCCACGGTGGCAGTAGTCTTGGCTTTCTTGTAGGAAGGGAAGTCCTGAAGACAGTTCAGGTTGAACAAAATAGACGGTTCATGAACTTCTGGATCGGTGACTTTCATCATGACAAATGGAGCCTCCCCAAGGATAATTTCAAGGCCTTCAAATCTGGCTCCAAACCTTATGGTGGGAACAACGTTGCGGGCTTCATGGCTTGTCGGCAAGTTGCACGAATAGGTCAGCGTTGGGTAGGCCATTGCAACAACTTTAAAACAGAAAGTTCTGGGGTTACTTATATGGCCAAAACCTTATAATCGTTAGTGCAAGCACTAAAAATTAATAGAGGTTGATCTGTAGACAGGGTAAATTTTAGTTTGCGGGGATTACAAAACTTTTAGTAAAAAGGTAATTTGAAAGTAGAAAAATTTATTTAATTTTGGTGCATGCACAACACAACACAATTTGATTTAATTTGCAAAATAAAAAATCAGATTTGGAAGGGAGGTGTGAAGTGTTTAGGTCCCCGTACGGGACCAATTTAACAACTCACAATGCCCAGGTGGAACTAGTCCACCGACACACCTATTGGGGTCTGACCCCATATGAAGATTTAAAGAGTCCTTAATGGCCTCTTGAACATCTCTATCCAAAGGTGATTGAACAGACAGTCCTGAAGTCCAAAATGTTGGCCGTACTTCCCCAAGACAGAAATGGGTAAAATATGTCAAAGGAAGATGGGTAATTTGGTCTAAGAGGGACATAGACATATTACCGATCTATGAAGATAGTACTTTCCTGATTTAAATGGAAAGAGAAACTTATCCCCAGTACAGTCGCCAGAAGCTGTCGGTATTATTTTGGTTTGGGGAGTTGCCTGTAAGAAGTTGTCGGTCATCGAAATCAAAATCCCATCGCTCGCTTCGGAAGGACGTTTTAATGCTTAAAAAAATATGAAATCAAAATGACCCCATATTTTCTATAGTATAAATGAAAGAGCGTTCTACCTCAAACCCTATATCTATCCCAAAGGATAAACACAAGACATGAGGGTGAGGCTCAATCAAATAAACTAAAAAATGTATGACGTCCATTTGGTCTGCAAAACTGCATTATTTACCGACAATTTCCCCTATTTAATATGAGGAATTAAATAAGGTTTATATTAAGCTGGATTCAGAAAAACTTCCTATATGGGAAAGCACCTATAGTTAATTACATCTTAAATGACTGAAGTAACCTAAGAAAACTCTTGATAAAAATCAGGAAATATTTTCTTCAAGGATTTCAAATAGATATGACTGTTCAACGAGATAAGACAGAAAGGTGTGAAATAGGATTGGCTCAAATTTGGAGCATTTTTTTTTGGAATCCAAAAGAGGAAGTACAAGGGGATTTCATGGGTCCGAAGGAGAACCTCGGTGACTTCCTGGTCTATCCTATTATTTTGTTTCAGTTTTGAGGAGAAATATTTAGGTGTTTCATCATGCCGATTTTATTTGTTTGGACTTACATTCGTGTGAGATGATCACACAAATAGCCTGGAAGATGTGAGGGCTTAGGTTGTGATAAAAGACAACCTCAGAATCCTAAGACGAGTTAGGGCTTATATTGTACGGCATGGTTGTGCAAAGATCTAAAGATGAGGTGAGGATTTATGTTGCATAAGCAAACAATCTCAAAATCCTATGGCTTGGTTATTTAATTCTAAGGAAGGAAGTTGGTTTAGCTGATGTAGATTTGTTTTGCGTTTGAAGATGGCTGTGTTGCCCAAAATGCTAGCTCCAAGCTCCTTGACGTGATGAGTTTAAATTTTCTAGAGTGTCCAATTATGATGTCAAATTAGGTGGACCTATGGTTGTAGTTCTTTAAATTTTATGAGCGATATTAAAGTTGATTAGAGTGACACCGATTAGGATCCCACGGTTCCCTTGTTCCGGCACCCCTATTTTCTATTGGATTCACTTAGTCCAAACGAATTTACTAAACTCAACTTAATGAGTTCCATAATTTCATTTAGATCGTGGGAAGACTCATTAGCAACTGTAGGTTATCTCCTCTAAGGGATCCTTCGTCATCCGATAGAGACGTCTTAATTTAGTTGCAATTAATGTTTTGTGATGCTTGTGATTAAATTTTCAGTTATTTTATATTTTAAATATTGTGGCGGTGAACTTTATCTTGGTTGATTTTAGTTTTTGTTTTGGTTTTAGTTTTATAGCTACGTTGACAGTTTTAGTTTTCATGCAGTGTGACATCATTGTTTAGCACGCAAGTTTGTGTTAACATTAAAAGTACAGTATGAAAGTACAAGAAAGATGACCTATATATTGTAAAAGCGTACATGGCGAGTCTTCTCGTTCCACCACCTGAAACTCAAAATGCTTGTTAGGGCATTTTATATTAAGCAGGAAAGTAAAGTTTTGGAGACCTACCTAACCCTAGGTCATATCTTGGTGGGACCCTTTTAGTTTGATTAAGGATGATTTTTGTTAAGCAAAACATATTAAGTTTAGCAGAACTCTGAGGTATCCAACGGGTCTGGAAAAAAGAAGCAGGTCCATGCTTCTCTCTCATTACTTGGTGAAAAGGCTTGAGCTCATTTTAACTTATTATGTTGCTTAATAAATTCATCCTAAAAATATTTTTAATGCTCAGTGAACATTGATGTTTCAATTACCCCTAAAAGTAGGGTAATTATCATTTATGATGTAATTTGTAAATTATGTGGGTGAAAACCTTTGATGAGTCAAGTTAGCGCTATCAAAGACATTTAGCCAATTTTTTAGTTTGGGCTTGTAGTGTTCCAAAGGTGTTTAATTTTAGCTAGGTTCACTTTTTTAATCCTCATTTAATCATATTTGATTTAGCCTAGGTCACTACTAAGCCCTTAAGGTTTTGGTGGATGTCTTAGTTATTTTTGAAAGAGATTAAAATTTTAAGTGATGATGATTCATTTTTTATAACTTTTGAAAATCATTCGAACCTCAAATAGGGGTATTAAACTAGTGAGTTATTAACACCTAAAACTATACGCCTAAGTCTAGGATCATTTGGTTGACTAGACTTCCAAATTTTAATATTTTTAAGAAAGTTACAAATTTATCCTTTAATTAACAAAGTGAGATTTATTTCAACTAATTAATCCCCTTGTATTTCAATCATCCAAATACGTTAGTTAAAATCAGAGATTACCCTTTTCCCTCTTTGAATTAAGCCTAAATGTTTAGTTAAGGCTAAATTTCCAAAATTACACTTTTGCTCGTAAGGCTCTATCACTTCATAATTTATCAAATTTAATTCAAATGACTTTGAAATTTTTATCTTACATTACTAATGGGCAATTTAAGACATCAGAGGAGAAAATGTGATTTTTCAAAATTTAATTTAATTTACATATTTATTTTAATGCAAAAATAGGATTTTTCAAACAAAATTCTATAACTTGACCAAGACAAAGCTTAATCCCTTGAAATTTTTACTGGAGGTAGACTTAAATAAGAGAACCATTTGGACCAAATTTCATGATTTATTGAGNACATCTCCCAGCGTTGCGCACTGGAGAATTCCATTTGTAGTATTTGCTTGTCTGGTAACTCGTCATTGAGAGGGAATCAGCTGGCAGTGGGTGTGCAGCGAGAAAGTCTGCTAGAATCTATCCCTTGATAGCAAAGAGGGTAACAAAAGTTATATCAAATTGCAATAAGATCATTGACCATCTTGCTAGACGTCCAGAGAGTGTTGGTCAAGTCATCAAATATTGCAACGGATTAACTTTCAAAATTAGGGTCATTTTATGAAAGAGCATGTAATGTCTAAGCTTTTGGGCGATGAAATTTAACGCCCGACAATGCTTCTTAACAGGTGTATACATTACTTCTATCGGTATCAGATGATGACTGAAGTAGTAGAGTGCATTTTCTTTACCCTCGTCATTGACTTGGGCAAAGAGGGCTCCAAGAGAGTTATCTAAGGCCGCATTATAGTGTATCAAGGGTTTCCCTGGGATAGGGCCTGCCAAAACAGGAGGTGTCATTATATATTATTTAATGTCCTCAAAGGCCCACTGGCACTTCTCTTCCCAAATGAATTTGGCATCCTTTTTAATTAATGTTGAGAAGGGTTGACACCTACCTGAGAGATTAGAAATAAAGTGTCTCAGATATGCCAACTTCCCTTGGAAGGAACGTAGTTGTTTTATGGTTTTAGGAGGAGGCATTTCTAAGATAGCTTTAATCTTATCTAGGTCGATCTTGATTCCCCGATGACGGACAATGAATCCCAAAAACTTCCCATAGGTAACGCTAAAGGCACACTTTAAGGGATTCATTTTAAGGTCATATCATCGTAACCTTTCAAACACGATCCTCAAATTGCACAAATGATCTATTTTTTGTTTGCTTTTGATGACATAGCATTCTACCTGATTATGAATGAGGTCGTCAAAAATTTTCATCATTGCACGTTAATATGTTGCTCTGGCATTCCTTAACCATAATGGCATCACTGTGTAGCAAAAAATTCCTATCAATATCCTGAAGGTTGTAAGTGTTGCATCCTTGGGAGCCATCTTGATTTGGTTGTATCCTGATGATCCGTCAATAAAAGAGAAGTTTTCATGTGTGGAAATGATATCCACCATCATTTCTGGTATTGGTAGTGGAAAATTGTCTTTCAGACATGCTTTGTTTAGATCTCTGAAGTCGACGCAAACACAGATTTGTCCATTTTTCTTCTAGATGGGTACAATATTGGCTAACCATGTGCGGTACTGCTCTTCTTTTACAAAAGTAGTGTCTATTAATTTCTTCACCTCTGCAATAACTTGTTGCTCTATTTTGAGGCACATTCTTCTTTGAGCTTATTTTACTGAGCTTATATTTTTATCTACCCCTAGTTTATGAACTGCAACTTCTACAGATAGTCCTGACATTTCATCATAGCTCCATGCGAAGCAATCTTTGAATTTTGTTAACAATTTAATCAACTGTAGAGATTCTTCATCATTGAGTAGAGAGCTTAGTGTTCTTCAAACATGAGGTTAATTTCCTTCAATTCATCAACCATTGCTTTAATTTCCTCCTCAAATTCTGGTGGAGCATCTTCTATAGTTGATCAGTAGAGTCATCCTCTATATTGAGGCAATTCTCTCCCAATTCACTAGTAACAACCATACAAAATTCTAAATCATTGACTGGTCTGACTGTACCAAATCCAGGACCCTCATTTGAGTTTGGAGTTTGACTTTTAGCACTCCATAACTTTTCAAAAAGTTGTAACTTATATTTTAGCATTTGTTTTGGAAAATTTCCTTGTTGAATTAACTTTTATAACCAAAAGGCAATTCCATTAATTCATTAGGATCATCATCCAAATTTACATGATTTTTAAAATTGTTAGAGGTAGAAGCACGATAGAATTTAATCGGCCTTGAACCAACATTACAGACTTCCTTGACCTCTAAACTCTCGACCTTTTGAGGGACGATCGGAGCAAGTATTCACATAGTGGTTTATCTGATCGTACATCGTCTCATGTTTGCTTTTCTCTGCATTATCTAAGGAAATCTTGTATTGAGGTTTCNACTCTCGACCTTTTGAGGGACGATCGGAGCAAGTATTCACATAGTGGTTTATCTGATCGTACATCGTCTCATTTTTGCTTTTCTCTGCATTATCTATAGATATCTTGTATTGAGGTTTTCTCTTATTTTGTCATCATTATTTCATCTTCAAAATTATCTTCATCACCGATGTTGATGGTTAGCCTTGTCCGTTCAACGATTAAGTTGGTTCTTGCTCGTTCACGTCCCCCACCTCGACCTCGGGTGCGCGAACTAAAAGAACCTCCACCAACTCATTGTAAGAGAATAGTGGAAGATCACTGAAGTGGAGTTGAATGGGCCTGCCATTATACTTCTTCTGGATCCTTACTTTTATCTTTTTACAATTTCGTGAAAGAAGACCGTTTTCTTTGGAGGCGCGTAGTATGCAGCATCTTCATGAATGCCNCCCACCTCGACCTCGGGTGCGCGAACTAAAAGAACCTCCACCAACTCATTGTAAGAGAATAGTGGAAGATCATTAAAGTGGAGTTGAATGGGCCTGCCATTATACTTCTTCTGGATCTTTACTTTTATTTTTTTACAATTTCGCGAAAGAAGACCGTTTTCTTTGGATGCGCGTAGTATGCAGCATCTTCATGAATGCAAACTTCATGAATTGAAAACACTTGTAGATCTTTTTTGATGCAATGTTCTTGTCCTTCTTTATAGTACTGGATGCATTGGTGTAGAGGTGATGTAACCATGTTGTTTTCATGAATCCATGGTCGACCAAGTAAAGAGTTGAAAGAGGTCTCAGCATCGATGATATGAAATTTGGCGGTTGTCACTAGTTCTCCAACCTTCATAAGCAATGCAATCCCAAGGGCTCTTTCTCCCTTTTGGTTGAATCCTCTTAACATCATTTTATCGGTCGTAAGCTCCTGAGCTTCAATGTCCAAAAAGGCCAATGTTCGTAGACTCATCAAGTTCAGTGATGCTCCAGGATCTACTAAAACTCTGGATAAAACAAATCTGTTTATGTTAACAGAGATGTAGAGTGGTCAATTGTGGTCGCTGGTACCGAGCAGCAAATCTTCATCTGTGAAGGTTACCCCAGGTTGTTCTTTTAATGAGCAAATTTCATCTGAGGATGTGTTGGCCAAGTGGGCTAAGCAAATCTCTGGGTCGAGCAAAGCTGTAACCAGAGACTCTCTCATCTCTTTTGATAGGATTACAACATCATAGATGCTTAATTGGGTTGGAAACTTCCTAAGATGAGACTAGTTGTTTTCCACTTTGTTTGGTCCTCTGATTTTCTCTTGGTTATGGGTCTCTTCCACTGGTGGAGGTGGAGGTAGTTATTTTTGAGTTACTATTTGTTTTCCTTTATCCACTGGAGCTGTTCTCGGGGATAACACTTTCCCGCTCCTTAAGTTTATTTCAATAATTTTTTCTTTTTGAGGTACCTTTTTGTTGAAATTTTTGGTGTTTCTTCTTTGTCGGAAAGATCTAAGTTGATGGCAAGTGGTGTACCGTGGTGCTCAAAGATTGGCTCCTCACTTCTGGTGCTGTCGTAGCTGGTATCATTGATGTCTTCTTCAGTCTTGTTAGCGAGTTCATCAGACTCAAGTATGATTTGAGGATCATTTCTGGAATCTAGATCAAAGTTAGTGGTCATAATCGATTAAGTCATCACTAGAAATAGTTAAAACGTAGCCGAAATCACGATCATTATATTGATAAGACCCCGGAGGGGCAAAAAGATAATCATACAAAGTCAAGGGTTTGAGAATTTTGTTCCCTGAATCTGACACAACCAATCTAGCACAGACATCCTTTATCCCACCCCCCCATGCTATGAATCTTCATGGTAGTGTTCTTCTTCTTCTTTGACTTTGATGATGACGGATCTTGTGGTGAAATCTTCATTTCGGGTTTGGCATACTGAAGACTCTGAACGGAAGTTTATTTTGACGCGCGCTGGATTTGGTTCAATATTTCCTTGGATGATTTGCTCCAAACTACACTCCATCCATCTTTTCCAGTGTATGTGAAAGATTATTTTGATGAATTCAGGATTTGATTTAGGACCCTCTTGACTTTGTCCCAAGTTGTACTCCATCCATCTTCTCCAGTATATGGATCAATCAGAGAGATTGGCTCAACCGTAGTCATATTTATAGAACCTTTTTTAGGTTCTTTTAAATATTCCTTCAAAATTTTTATATTCCATTCTTTAAGATTCTTTTTGAGCTAATCCTTAAAGATGAAGCATTCTTCTATAGTATGTCCAAGCAATCGGTGATACGAGCAATAATTTGGTTGATCTTTCTTGTCAACTTCCTCGAGATTCTTTGGCTCTGATAGTCTGAACTCAGGCTTCCTCATCAGAATTCTGAACATTTTGGATACGCCTTCATCTTTGAAAGAATACACCATTTTCTATCATTCTGCTAGAGATATTCTCTTATTCCCTGTCCGAGGTGACCCTTCTTGAGGTGGTCGCTGGCTAGACTAGCTATTTTGTTTCTGAGCCTGCTGTGATGAAGACTGACGAGGATTTTTTGCATATATCTTCATTGGTTGTTTTCCTTCGTCAACAGTCACTACTGCTTCTAATTTCTTTTCCAACACTCTAGTTTACTTGGACTTCTCGTGTGAATCCATATGTTTGATTTTTTCTTGAAGACTGCTGGCTTTACTGAGTAGCTTCTTGAAGGAAATGATGGTGAGTCCCTTGAGCATGAAAGCTACTGGGCCATGAATGCTTTTGATTAAAATCTCAATCACATGATGTACCTGTAGCTGAGGTTCACACTTCATGCGAAGGTTTCTCCACCTCAAGATGTAATCCACCAAAGTCTCATTAGGCTTTCACTTTTTCATCAAGAGCTCTCCTATAGACACATGATGTTGCGCTCCAGCAGATCTTTTCACAAATAATTGTTCCAACTTGGAGAATGTCTTTACTAATTCGTTGGGCGAATCAGCATACCAATCAAAGGCGATTCCTGACAAGCTGCTGACAAACTTTTGGAAGAGCAAAGCTTTGTTATTTCTTGTGTTGTCACAATTGGCTCGGAAGTGTGAAGGATATTTTCTGGGATTTCCAGTTCCATCAAATATTTTAAAGTTTGGGGCCACGAAACCCTTGAGGAAGGGTACAACATCAAATTCTTTTGGGTAAGGTCTCCCTTTTAGAATCAATGTATTGCCCTTAGATTGGGTTAAGGCCTCTCGAACGTGCTCGACCGTTTGCTTAAATTCTTTCTCCAGTATGGCACCTGATGGAGAATTCTTCTTTTGTTGCTCATCTCTGTTTACCATGGCAACTTCTCTTCTTTCATTTGTAATGTGTATTATCTCCAATTGGTTGACATCTGGAGATGCTAGTTACGGTGCTTATGAGTGCCCTTGAATGGTGGTCATGGCGGTCATGGTTGCGGCCATCTCTTCTATCTTTTTCTCCCGTTGACTGACTTGTTCATCCCTTAGGAGAATAGCCCTACGCAGCTCATCTACAGCGTTCTCTTCGACAAGAGATTGAGCCTTGCACGCAGATGTAGTGGCTCTGGTTTCAATGACATGGACATCCATGAAATCCTCTTCAAGGTAGTCATTAAAGTCAAAATCTTCAACATTATTGTTGATGGAAACTCTGTGTTCCCGAGCCAACTTGAGAAATCTTAGTCCTGAACTTTTCAACCTTTTCTTCGATCATTTATTCTTTGATTGTTCTAAGATCAAGGGGACTCTGCTAGACCTCCTCCTCTTGCTCTTCCATTTCACTAGGAAATGCTGCGATGATGTCAGATACTTCAGCCCTTGGCTTCATGCCATGATCTTGCCTTGCGGGTTTACTGGATTGTATTGGTACAGTGACCTTGGGTATCCATAGCTTTTTCTTGGATAATGATGCTTCAAGATGGGGTGTCCTAGCATCAACATCGGTTCGTCGAGGAAGAGTATGTTCCCATGGTGCAGCCAGTTACAGTATCAAGTAATTTCTTCATCTTTTCCTTCAGAATTTTAGGAATGTATTTGAAGTGGATGATCGATAGGATCCTCAAGCCCAGTCTTGACTTAACCAACTGATGGTTTGTGGTCCTGATAGCAGTAGATTCTGTGGTGACAATAGTAGTGTCGACTCTGCTTCCCAAGCGAAACCAGACGAGAATACGAGCAGGCAAATCTTCATTCAACCTTTGAGGTCGTTTAGCAGGCTTGATGTCTTTTAAAATTTTTTTCTTCATACGAGGGGAAATTGCACGTCCTACTCGTTTAAGTAGTTTACTCACTGAATAACATTCTTTGGCGGCTAGCCTCTGAAAGACTGAACTGACTCGAGTGATAGGAGTATGTTTCTTTCTCTCCACACCTTGTCCATGAAGTGTTGCTATTACAATGGTGATTTTCTGGATACTCTCGTATCCATCGGTATCCATTAGAGGATGGAATCTACTTCCCCGTAGAAGTGGATATACTTCTCGTAATTCTAACTCCTCTTGGTGAGGATCTTTCTCAACAGGTATTTCCTTAGGAGTCTGGGCTTTAGTGGCCCTCCAAACCCTCCTGCTACGATTTTTCCTTTGGGTTTGCGTTAGAGGTGCAGCCTTTGAACTTGATCCAATTTCAAATACTGATGGTGGGATAGCTAATCCCTCAGTTGGATCTTCAATGATCATTACTTCTTTCCCCTTAGCAGCAGTGGGGACAGCAGGCTTGGTAGGTGCCACGGTGGCAGTAGTCTTGGCTTTCTTGTAGGAAGGGAAGTCCTGAAGACAGTTCAGGTTGAACAAAATAGACGGTTCATGAACTTCTGGATCGGTGACTTTCATCATGACAAATGGAGCCTCCCCAAGGATAATTTCAAGGCCTTCAAATCTGGCTCCAAACCTTATGGTGGGAACAACGTTGCGGGCTTCATGGCTTGTCGGCAAGTTGCACGAATAGGTCAGCGTTGGGTAGGCCATTGCAACAACTTTAAAACAGAAAGTTCTGGGGTTACTTATATGGCCAAAACCTTATAATCGTTAGTGCAAGCACTAAAAATTAATAGAGGTTGATCTGTAGACAGGGTAAATTTTAGTTTGCGGGGATTACAAAACTTTTAGTAAAAAGGTAATTTGAAAGTAGAAAAATTTATTTAATTTTGGTGCATGCACAACACAACACAATTTGATTTAATTTGCAAAATAAAAAATCAGATTTGGAAGGGAGGTGTGAAGTGTTTAGGTCCCCGTACGGGACCAATTTAACAACTCACAATGCCCAGGTGGAACTAGTCCACCGACACACCTATTGGGGTCTGACCCCATATGAAGATTTAAAGAGTCCTTAATGGCCTCTTGAACATCTCTATCCAAAGGTGATTGAACAGACAGTCCTGAAGTCCAAAATGTTGGCCGTACTTCCCCAAGACAGAAATGGGTAAAATATGTCAAAGGAAGATGGGTAATTTGGTCTAAGAGGGACATAGACATATTACCGATCTATGAAGATAGTACTTTCCTGATTTAAATGGAAAGAGAAACTTATCCCCAGTACAGTCGCCAGAAGCTGTCGGTATTATTTTGGTTTGGGGAGTTGCCTGTAAGAAGTTGTCGGTCATCGAAATCAAAATCCCATCGCTCGCTTCGGAAGGACGTTTTAATGCTTAAAAAAATATGAAATCAAAATGACCCCATATTTTCTATAGTATAAATGAAAGAGTGTTGTACCTCAAACCCTATATCTATCTCAAAGGATAAACACAAGACATGAGGGTGAGGCTCAATCAAATAAACTAAAAAATGTATGACATCCATTTGGTCTGCAAAACTGCATTATTTACCGACAATTTCCCCTATTTAATATGAGGAATTAAATAAGGTTTATATTAAGCTGGATTCAGAAAAACTTCCTATATGGGAAAGTACTTATAGTTAATTACATCTTAAATGACTGAAGTCACCTAAGAAAACTCTTGATAAAAATCAGGAAATATTATCTTCAGGAATTTCAAATAGATATGACTGTTCAACGAGATCGGACAGAAAGGTGTGAAATAGGATTGGCTCAAATTTGGAGCATTTTTTTTGGAATCCAAAAGAGGAAGTACAAGGGGATTTCATGGATCCGAAGGAGAACCTCGATGACTTCCTGGTCTATCCTATTATTTTGTTTCAGTTTTGANACGGGATTTCAATTCCGATGACCGACAGCTTCTTACGGGCAAACCCCACACTAAAAATAGTGCCGACAATAAAGAAGAGACTAATTACTCGTCTTAACATTTAGTCCAATGAGAAAAACCTGTCCCAACCTAATAGATCTAATGAGAAAATAAGATAAAGCTAAAAAATGCATCAATTTGACCTTAGGTTGACCTAGTTCTAAAACTATACCTAGTGTTTAACACAAAGTCAACCGTGCATGTGAAGGGAAGTGAGGTTAGCTAAAACAAAGCATTTTGTACAAGATATGATATTTTATTATTGTTCAAATTTTACCTAAGAAAATATCTCTTTTAATTTTGCAATTTTTTCAATAATTTTTAGGAATTTCATTATTTTTTTAATGATTTTTATGACTTTATTTTGGTTTTTTAATATTAATTAAATATTACATATATGCTTAGGAAAACATATATGTATATTTAATCAATACAAATAATTTATAAAATGACACCAACTACTTAGAAAACTAGTTAAACATCTTTTAAAGACAATAAATGTGAATTTTAAAGAGTTTTTAGGTTCTTATGAATTTTAAAAATTAAAATTATATTTTTTTTTTTATTTTATTCAAAAGTTCTATATATTTTGAATTAATTTTTTTTTTCAAAATATTTTGAAATTTATTTTTAAAAGTTTATGTTAACATCAAATATATTTTGTGAAAGCTAAATAAATTTTTAAATTTTTATTCATTATTATTATTATTTGAATTTTAAATATATTTTCAATTAAAAATTCGTAACAAATACAAATAATCTCTAAATTTCTTCAAATTTTNTTGAAGATGGCTGTGTTGCCCAAAATGCTAGCTCCAAGCTCCTTGACGTGATGAGTTTAAATTTTCTAGAGTATCCAATTATGATGTCAAATCAGGTGGACCTATGGTTGTAGTTCCTTAAATTTTATGGGCGATATTAAAGTTGATTAGAGCGACACGGATTAGGATCCCACGATTCCCTTGTTCCGGCACCCCTATTTTTTATTGGGTTCACTTAGTCCAAACGAATTTACTAAACTCAACTTAATGAGTTCCATAATTTCATTTAGACCGTGGGAAGACTCATTAGCAACTGTAGGTTATCTCCTCTAAGGGATCCTTCGTCATCCGATAGAGACGTCTTAATTTAGTTGCAATTATTGTTTTGTGATGCTTGTGATTAAATCTTCAGTTATTTTATATTTTAAATGTTGTGGCGGTGAACTTTATCTTGGTTCATTTTAGTTTTTGTTTTGGTTTTAGTTTTATAGCTACCTTGACAGTTTTAGTTTTCATGCAGTGTGACATCATTATTTAGCACGCAAGTTTGTGTTAACATTAAAAGTACAGTATGAAAGTACAAGAAAGATGACCTATATATTGTAAAAGCGTACATGGCGAGTCTTCTCGTTCCACCACCTGAAACTCAAAATGCTTGTTAGGGCATTTTATATTAAGCAGGAAAGTAAAGTTTTGGAGACCTACCTAACCCTAGGTCATATGTTGGTGGGACCCTTTTAGTTTGATTAAGGATGATTTTTGTTAAGTAAAACATATTAAGTTTAGCAGAACTCTGAGGTATCTAACGGGTCTGGAAAAAAGAAGCAGGTCCATGCTTCCCTCTCAATACTTGGTGAAAAGCCTTGAGCTCATTTTAACTTATTATGTTGCTTAATAAATTCATCCTAAAAATACTTTTAATGCTCAGTGAACATTGATGTTTCAATTATCCCTAAAAGTAGGGTAATTATCATTTATGATGTAATTTGTAAATTATGTGGGTGAAAACCCTTGATGAGGCAAGTTAGCGCTATCAAAGACATTTAGCCAATTTTTTTAGTTTGGGCTTCTAGTGTTCCAAAGGTGTTTAATTTTAGCTATGTTCACTTTTCTAATCCTCATTTAATCATATTTGATTTAGCTTAGGTCACTACTAAGCCCTTAAGGTTTTGGTGGATGTCTTAGTTATTTTTGAAAGAGATTAAAATTTTAAGTGATGATGATTCATTTTTTATAACTTTGAAAATCATTCAAACATCAAATAGGGGTATTAAACTAGTGAGTTATTAACACCTAAAACTATACCCCTAAGTCTAGGATCATTTGGTTGACTAGACTTCCAAATTTTAATATTTTTAAGGAAGTTACAAATTTATCCTTTAGTTAACAAAGTGAGATTTATTTCAACTAATTAATCCCCTTGTATTTCAATTATCCAAATACGTTAGTTAAAATCAGAGATTACCCTTTTCCCTCTTTGAATTAAGCCTAAATGTTTAGTTAAGGCTAAATTTCCAAAATTACACTTTTGCTCGTAAGGCTCTATCACTTCATAATTTATCAAATTTAATTCAAATGACTTTGAAATTTTTATCTTACCTTACTAATGGGTCAATTAGGACATCAGAGGAGAAAATGTGATTTTTCAAAATTTAATTTAATTTACATATTTATTTTAATGCAAAAATAGGATTTTTCAAACAAAATTCTATAACTTGACCAAGACAAAGCTTAAACCCTTGAAATTTTTACTGGAGGTAGACTTAACTCAGAGAACCATTTGGACCAAATTTCATGATTTATTGAGTTTTTTTTGTAAATTATTAGAATTATTTTAATTTCTGGAGCATTTATTAATTATTAAATATTTTAAGTGTGGAAAATTAAGTTTTATTTTTTTGTTTTAAAAGTCTTCCTTAGTTAAAATAACCTAGAGAAGTAAATTTTACATTTTTCTGATTTTTCTTTGATTTGTTGATATTATTTTGGTGAAATCCATTTTTAGCCNATTATTTTAATTTCTGGAGCATTTATTAATTATTAAATATTTTAAGTGTGGAAAATTAAGTTTTATTTTTTTTGTTTTAAAAGTCTTCCTTAGTTAAAAGAACCTATAGAAGTAAATTTTACATTTTACTTTGATTTATTGATATTATTTTGGTGAAATCCATTTTTAGCTTTTAAAAATTAATTTAAACTTTAAAATTCGATTTCTTCACTTAAAAAATGAAGAAAAATATTCCAATTATTCTTAAGTGCTTAGGAAACAATTTAGAACATTTCCATGAATTTTATTATTCTTGTGATTTTTATCATTTTTAAATATTTAAAATATTTAAGAATAGGCTAAAAATGAAGTTTTTATTTTAAATAATATTTTATTTTTAGAAAATCCCTCTGATCCCAGAGAGCTCCAAAAACTCAATTTTATAATCTTTTAGGTTAAATTTTTATTATTAAAGTCGTTTTAGTGTCAAAAATGTCATTTAACTTAGAAAATTAATTTAAGTTATTAAATGACCTTCAAATGTTTTGAAACTTTTATGGGGAGTTCTCTGAACTTAAAATCTTAGTGGAGATTAAAAATCAAGTCATTTAGATATTTGTGTAACCAAAATCTAGNTTTAGTGTCAAAAATGTCATTTAACTTAGAAAATTAATTTAAGTTATTAAATGACCTTCAAATGTTTTGAAATTTTTATGGGGAGTTCTCTGAACTTAAAATCTTAGTGGAGATTAAAAATCAAGTCATTTAGATGTTTGTGTAACCAAAAATTAATTTTTTTTGTTTTTTAGGGTTGGTGGAAATTAGGTGCATTCTTAATGACTTAATCCATGAAATATTTCCAAAAGTTCTCTGGTCATAGCAAACCTTCCAAAATTTTCCTGGAATTTTCTAAGAAACATGCTAATTATTATGATAATTTGAGANGGAAATTAGGTGCATTCTTAATGACTTAATCCATGAAATATTTCCAAAAGTTCTCTGGTCATAGCAAACCTTTCAAAATTTTCTTGGAATTTTCTAAGAAACATGCTAATTATTATGATAATTTGAGCAAATAATAGACATAAACTTGAAAAACATGGATAGATCTCCTCTGAATTTGGAAAAATCAGAGAATTTTCTTTAAGATAGAGGCAACAACATGCTAAAATTTCAAGTCATGGTGAAACATCTACATGCATGGAGAATTAAAAATAAAATATGCATCAAACCAACTTGAAACCATTTTCACAGTGTTTTCCTCTGTTCGCTGAGCACTAGAGTATATTTATTTTATTTAAATGATTTTTCTACATCAAGATATGAATTTTTGAAGTTAGGGACTATTTTTTGAATTATTTAAATCCCTACTATCTATTTAAACATGTGGTGCCATGTCAACCTACGACGGCTCTGAAGCTCCACGAGGTGTGCTCCTATTTGACGTCGCCATCCACCTCAACAGTGACTAGGCCCGTGGTTTACGTAAGGAAGCACTATTGGGCTTGATCTCATCCGTTGATGAGATAAACGCGCGATCGGACGACTCTCCGTCATCATCCCCAATGGCGTAGCCCGAGAACCGTCCATCTTCAAGGCTTGATATCTCCCTTATTTATCAACCAAATTGAATGAATTTTTTTTAATTCTCTTCTAAACTAGAGGAACATATTTATACGATTAAGATGCCATGAAATTAAGCCTAAGAAAATGGAGCAACGAAATAGGCTCCGAAAGAGAGAGAGTTCAATACCTTTGCTCTGAGAAGGGAAGCTTCAATTAGTGGTGCTCGACACGTTCTTTGGAGTTCAAGGAGGCTAGGGATTGAGCCTCTTATTGTGGTGAAAGGTCTAGGTATGAATTCAACCAAGCTCGATTTCAGCTGTTGATCTAGAGCTATGCTAGGGTCTTTGTGGAAGGGGGATTTGATGGGGCTTCTTCTTCTTTCACTGTGGTGAAGGTATGGGTAAGTTTAATTTTAGTTTGGTGGATTGTGGAGGTTTATTTAGCTCTATCTTAGTTTTAGGCAGAAGTTTGAGCTCAAATCTGAGCTTCCACAGTGGGAATCAGTGGGGGAAAGTAATTGGCTTGAGCTCAGGAGGTCTCAAAGAGTCTCTGTGAGAAACTTGGAGGGCTCTCTCTGAGAAAATTTTACCTCTCCTTCCATGGCTGTGGAGGGGAGATTTTTATAAAAATGTCTTAAGAGTGGTTGTCATGGCCAATTAGGGGGTGAAAAGTTATGCTTAGGTGGAGAGCAAAGAGGCTCTAACATTTGATTTGGATGAGGCGACCTTTAGGTTTGAAATGGGTTTGATTCCATGAGGGTGGCACGTGATTTTGGTGTTTTTTGGACACTAGGCCGGCCGGCCAGGCTAGTGGAGGTGGCTAGGTGGTCAAGTGAGCCAGGGGAATATGTCACAGCAATTAAATGAGTTGAGGTTTAGTTTTGGCAAAAATATCCAAGGCTTAAGCAAATATGGAATGAAAATCCCTTTTATGGGACCTTTGGTCCATGGATTAGATTAGGTGGTTTTATGGGGTTTAGCTTGGTAACTAGGGTCCAACTAATTGTTGTGGAGTCATTAATTTGGTGACTTTGGGGTGGTTAGGCTAATTTTAGTGCATGGGTCCTATGTGGGTTCAAATGACCAAAACATGGGTTTGGCCTAGGATACCCATGTCAATTGATGCAATTGATTTATGCATTTGATGTAGGTGATTGTAATGAACAAATTTGGTGAAGGATTGAAAGGATTTTGTGTTCAATTGGGGGGGGTATTGTTGGAGAATTTTTGAAATTTGGTTAATTTGGGCATGTTGGGCTATACTTGGGTCTAGATTGGGCTAGTCTTAAAATTTCGCTCAATTAAATGTTTCAATTGATGAAGGAAGATATTATAAAGATTTTTCATGAAGGAATGGAATGGAAATTTTGGGGTTAAGGCAATCAATTTGGTGAAATTTGGAGGCATAGCCAATTTAAGGCAAATTTTGGGGCTTTTGACCTAGGTTGAAATTAAATTAAATTGAAACTTAACCAAGGCCAATTAAAGGTCAATTTTGATGTTTAGGAATGTTATTAAGAGTTTAGGGTCCAAATTTATACCAATGGTGTAGGCCATGGGGTTCAATTTGGTCGAACCAAGTCATAGTGCCAAAATTAGGGGTTTAGATTTAGATCAAGATTAGGCTCAAATCATGGGAAAATTGAGCTTACATTTGGTTTATATTGATCATATGATAGGTGAATTTGGATTTAGGATTGAAACTGTGGGAGATTGGGACTAATTTGATGGACATTTGAAGTGGATTTGAGAAAATTAGGCCTTTAAAGGCAATTTGGGGGTTTTGGTCAAAAATAGTCAAATTGGTAAAATTGGGTTATTTTGTAGTTGAGAAAAGTTAAATTAGGAATATTTAGATTATTTTGGAAATTTTTANTTTGAGAAAATAATAGACATAAACTTGAAAAACATGGATAGATCTCCTCTGAATTTGGAAAAATCAGAGAATGTTCTTTAAGATAGAGGCAACAAAATGCTAAAATTTCAAGTCATGGGAAACATCTACATGCATGGAGAATTAAAAATAAAATATGCATCAAACCAACTTGAAACCAATTTCACATTGTTTTCCTCTGTTTGCTGAGCACTAGAGTATATTTATTTTCTTTAAATGATTTTTCTACATCAAGATATGAATTTTTGAAGTTAGGGACTATTTTTTGAATTATTTAAATCCCTACTTATCTATTTAAACGTGCGGTGCCATGTTAACCTATGGCGGCTCTGAAGCTCCACGAGGTGCGCTCCTATTTGACGTTGCCATCCACCTCAACAGTGACTAGGCCCGTGGTTTACGTAAGGAAGCACTATTGGGCTTGATCTCATCCGTTGATGAGATAAACACGCGATTGGACGGCTCTCTGTCATCATCCCCAATGGCGTAGCCCGAGAACCGTCTATCTTCAAGGCTTGATATCTCCCTTATTTCTCAACCAAATTGAATGAATTTTTTTTTTAAATTCTCTTCTAAACTAGAGGAACATATTTATACGATTAAGATTCCATGAAATTAAGCCTAAGAAAATGGAGCATCGAAATAGGCTCCGAAAGAGAGAGAGTTCAATACCTTTGCTCTGAGAAGGGAAGCTTCAATTAGTGGTGCTCGGCACGTTCTTTGGAGTTCAAGGAGGCTAGGGATTGAGCCTCTGGTTATGGTGAAAGGTCTAGGTATGAATTCAACCAAGCTCGATTTCAGCTGTTGGTCTAGAGCTATGCTGGGGTCTTTGTAGAAGGGGGANAGAGAAGTTGAAATTTTAGAAATATGTTGAGGCAACAACTTCCTTGAGATAATAAACATACCAGCATAGTAACATGGCAATGATTTGGCTACAACAGCCGACTGTAGGCTACAACAACCACTGATGGTGTTCGATAACTTCTAGTGTTCATTGACCTACGCTTCATGAGTTTTAACTAAATTTTTAGCTTGCTCTCCCTATTCATCATGTGAAAAATATGCGTCTACTTATAATTTTTGAGAAATTATTCTAGGTTAAATTGACCCAAAATCTCAAAACACTTCATTGGAAAATTCATGCTAATTCTTTTGATTATATGACATTTGTTTAGCATTTAAATGCTTTAATATCAAAAGTAATGATCTAAAGCCGCTCAATTTAACTATGAACATGCAAACTTTAGATATCATTTAATCCTCTAATTAATACTTTGAAGTATCTAAATGCATGCACTACTTGATTTGGGCTCATTTAAACTTGGCTAAAATCACTTTTGATGTCTTTTGGCTTATACTTTGGAGACTTCTCTTTTTATTATGAAGTTGCCGAATATCAATTTTATAACTTCCAATTCTTTAATATTACAACAAATATGTCACATTACTGGCATGAATAATTTTATAATAATAAAATATCTACGAATTGTGTCATATGTAAAGCAAATTTCTCCATATTCCAAGAAGTGGAGGATTATTTTTTCATGTCATGGGTTACTTTAACTAGCCCGCAAAATTTTTTTAGAAAATGCAGAATGGAGGAATCTGTCTCGTTGACATCTCATCATCTATTTTTCAAACTTTTGGTAGGTTAATGGTGGGAAATTGCCTGCCCATAATGACACATCTGAAGCTGAAACTTAGCTCTAAATTATAGTATGTTGTGTTCAACGTTTTACTCGATCGATGGCCAACCTAAGTAAATATTCTTCTAATTTCTTGGAGAGTTAGGTCAAGTTGGGGTTGTTTTATAAATTGATAAAAAATGATGCTATGATGTTTTTTGATGCGAATATACACTTTGATGCGACTGAGTGAGAGGAACTGAGTAAAGTGTCAAAATAGTTCTGTGACTATATAATCATATTTGTCCTAATGTCAATAAAAGTTTCAAATTAATCCATAGATTTGTTAATAAGAGCTTGAATAATACTCTATGGTCTTATTAAAAAATTCATGAAACTAAATTACATTTTTATAAACTTTATGACTAAAATGATCCCGACGAAGAGACTTGAGGTAAATTGTCAAGCAATAAATGTTCAAACTCCAACTAAAAATCATACAGAGCTCTAATTTCAACAAACTTATAGACAAACTAGTCGACTCAACGAGATATCCCCAATGATACTAAAATTGGTCCAATCTGAGTCAAATCATNAAATTAATGTCCGTATCACAGAATGTTGGGGCATACGATTGAAGAATGTTTTGTTTTCAAGGATTGGGTTGAAAAGAACATTAAAGAAGGGAATATTTCTATCCCGAAAGAATATTTAAAAGAACCTGAAAAAGGTTCGATAAATGTGATTTCGAATGAACCGAGTTCCCAACTTGATCCATACACTGAAGAGGCGGACAGAGTTCAACTTGGAACAAGCTTAAGAAAGTTCTGGATCATATACAGGAATCATCAGAGGAATCTTCTTCATCTTTGGAACAAGCTCAAGAAAGTTCTGGATCATATACAGGAATCATCAGAAGGATCTTCCTCATTTAGGAACAAGCTCAAGAAAGTCCTGGATCATATACAAGAATCATCAGAAGGATCTTCCTCATCTACCAAAGACGGATGAGATACATCATGGAGCAAATCTTCCAAGAAAGTGATAAAACAAATCCAGAACGCTTCTAGACATACTACATATCGGAATCTTCAGTCCGACAGACCAGAGATGGAAACTTCGTCACAAGAACCATCGTCATCAAAAACAAAGAAAGCGAAGAAAAAGAAGAATTTTGTTGATAATATTCGGGGTAGGATAGGGGCTGCCTCTCCTAGGTATGTTGTCTCGGATTCATGGGAGAAAATCCTCGAACCCTTGACTTTGTATGATTATCTTTTTGTTCCTCCGGGACCTGATGAATATAATGATAATGATGTTGGCTACGTTTTTACTGTCTTTGGTGATAACGTAAATAACCAACCTAATATTAATCTCAATCCTCAAAATGATCCTTATCAACCTAATATCGATCTCGATCTTCAAAATGATCCTCAAATCATACTTGAGTCTAATAATGGAAGATTTTAATGATACTACTTACGATAGCACTGAAAGTGAAGAACCAATCCTACAATGCCACAGATCGACGATACTACTTACGATAACTGAAAGTGAAGAACCAATCCTACAATGCCATGGTGCACCGTTAATAATCAACTTGGAACTGTCTGAATGAAAGAAGATACATTGGAAGATTCAACGACAACATCTCAAGAAGAAATAACAGAAATAAATTTAAGGAGCGAGAAAATGTTACCTCCAAGAACAGCTCCAATTGATAAACGAAAACAAATCGTAATTCAAGAAGAGTTACCTCTACCTCCACTAATGGAAAAACAACATGATCAAGATAAAGCCACAGGAATAAATAAAGTGGAATACAACGTTCACCTCCACCAATAGAAAAACAACATGAAACCACAGGAACAAATAAAGTGGATTACGACGTGCTAGCACATCTTAGGAAGTTGCCGGCCCGACTAAGCATCTATGACGCTCTAATCCTGTCAAAGGAGATGAGGGAAGANAAATAGGGGAAAATAATGAAAAAATATAAAAAAATTAAATTATATTTAATTATTAATTAATTAAATACTTTAGAGAATATTTTAATTACTAAAAATTAAATATAAGTTCCAAAAATATGAAAAATTTAGGGATTCTTCCCCCTACCCTTGAGACATTCTTTGATTTTTCCAAAATCATTTGGCTTGCCTAACAACAAAATGATTAATTTTCTATCAAATTTGTAATTATTTTGAAAAACAATTATAAAAAAATAAAAATTAACAATAAAAATGACAATTGACTAGAAAATTTAGAATTGTGAAATTAACACCTAAAATAACAATTTCTACCCTTGAAAACCCTGGAATGAAAATTTAGGAAATTAGGGTTAAAATTGTAAAATTAAAATTTTACACTTTGGTTAAAATTGCCCTAAAATTTAAGCACTAAATCCAGCCTTAGGGATCTAACCCAGCAGGGTTCCTTAGGGTTTAACACTATGGTTGTCCCCCTAACAATGAAAACACCCTTAATGGTCAAGGGTTAGCCCAATTTGAACTTAGGCTTAGGCTAGGTCTAACCCAACTTAGACCTAACCCAAATGTACTCACAATTGGACTCAATCAAATTGAGTTCAAGTCTTAGCCCTAGTCATATTTGACCTAGCTCATGTTCAACTTGGGTTTGATCTAGTTATAACCCAAATTAAACCTAAACCCTAAACCTTTCGGTCTAACCTAAATTTGACATAAACTCAAAACTCTAGGTCTAACATACATTAGACCTAACCCTAAATTTTAGGTCTAAACCACATTAGACTTAAACTAAAAATTTTTTAAAGTCTAGCCCAAATTAGACCTAAACCCTAACTTAAAGAATATTAAATCCAATTTTTAGGTCTAACCCACATTAGACCTAACTTAAACTCTAGGTCTTACTTACATCAGACCTAAACCTAAAATTTAGGTCTAACCCACATTAGACCTAACTTAAATTCTAGGTCTAACTTACTTTAGGTCTAACCTACATGAGGACTAACCCTAAATTTTTGGTTTAAAGCACATTAGGCCTAAACCCTAAAGCCTTTAGGTCTGACCCAAATTAGACCTAACAACAACCCATAATTTCACTATGTCTAACTTAGCTTAGAATTAGTACAAATTTAAGCTCTACTAGGTCTAACCTACTTAGACCTAGTCAGAACCACCTTAGGTCTAATGTGGGTTAGACCTAAGGTTACGTTAGACCTAGAGTTTGAAAAAAATGCCTAACTTAAACCCACATTAGACCTAAACATAAACCTTAGAACCTAACTTGAACCACCTAAGGTCTAACAAAAATTAGACCTAAATAGAATCTCTAGGTCTAACGTAACTTAGACCTAGCTTGAACCACCTTAGGTCTAACCCACATTAGACCTAGAAATAAACCGTAGGTCTAACCTAACTTAGACCAAGCTTAAACCACTTAGATCTAACCCACAATAGAACTAAACATAAACCCTAGGTCTAACTCAACTTAGACCTAGCTTGAGCCACCTTAGGTCTAATCCACATTAGACCTAAACATAAACCCTAGGTCTAATCTAACTTAGACCTGGCTTGAACCACCTTAGGTCTAACTTGCATTTGGCCTAACTTAAACACTTGGTCTAACCTAACTTAGAACTTGCTCAAGCAACCTTCAGGTCTAACCTAAATTGGACTTAAATCTTATATGAAACCCCTTTGGTCTAAGCCACATTAAACCTAAAACATGAACCAACCATGAGTCTAAATTAACTTAGATATAAAACATGAACCAACCATTTGGGCCAAGGTATAAACCAACTTGAATGAAATGATATAAAATTCACCCTAAAAGCCATTAAAACTTAAACTTGAACTCCAATACAACTTGGTTTAAGAAGTTACTTTGGTCGAGGCAACCCATGACTGCTAACAAAATATCTTCCAGTCACTTGTGACTAATCAAACTATAAACTATGATGACTCAGGGACGATAGAACCATGAGATCTTGATCGGGTCATCCAAAACAACAAAAATAAAACACAAAATGATAAAACAAAAAATCTAATTGGCTAAGAAGTCTTAAACAACCTAAATTTTTCAACCCCTAAAATCTGAAAAAGACATTAAAACTTAAATGAAACCCTAATAAACAAAGTTCTTTGAATGCTACTTAAACCCCTACCACATGGGTCCACAAAGATTTCCTGGAAGACCCAGCTCATGGTTGATGCCAGGAATCTTTCTGCCAGAGTAAGTTTGACCACCTCTCAAACTAAGTAGATAAGGGAACTCGTCAACCTCGAGAGGAAAAAAATCCATGGGCACCTTAATCAAGGTGTCCTAAATAAAAACAACAAAAAATCAATTAAATTAAAATATATTTTATGCTAACTTTGTTTTGTAGGGATGCTGAGAACAAAAGATAGACATCACCTTAGATTTACTTTGCATGTTATTAGAGTGTGCTAACTCTATTTTGCAAGGACAAACATTCAAAACCCATAACAAATGGAAGAATTTCAATTATACCATTGACAACAAAACAAAACTCTATGATAGTTTAGAATCTTGGCAGAATTCTTTGGAACCTTCAAGAATCCACTACATTTATGATAGGACTTTAAAGCTACTTCCTTTAAAACAATACATTTGAGCTTTTTGAGGATGAGTCACAACCTTAATCAAGAGTTTTTAAGCAATTTTTAGACTGCTTAAGTATAATTAACTATAGGACTCGCCCTTATAAGAAGAAGCGAACCCCATAACAGGTACAATCATCTGAATCTCGAGTTGTGGGTTTGCTTTTATCGAGTATTCTTCTTGAGTACACCTTCGAAGTGCCTTGAGTTGATATTACCTCAGATATACACTTTGGAGCTATCCATGCGAAGCCCACCACACGAAAGCCTCCCAACAAGTTTCTTTTGTTGTATGCCATAGCCCTCGAATCTCTTCTCTCTTCAAATCACCCACACGATCGGAGAGAGAGAGAGAGAGAGAGAGAGAGAGAGAGAGAGAGAGAGTTACTCACAGAGAGAGAGAGAGAGAGAGGCTATACGACAGAAAATAAACTGATGAGTCCACCACAAAGACACGATGACGATAGCCGAGAACCAGATGGTCAGGTGATCAGTAAGTAATTAAATAACATTTTAATTCAACTTTAGAACAATATTTAGTGGCATTTGTTAGTTAATAATCAAGAAATGATGCTATTGAATGTTGAAGTTAATGATCCCTTTCATAAAAAATGAAATTAAATATTGTCAGAGCGTTATTGAAGGTAAATTTAAAATATGTTTGTATGAAATAGAGATTTATTTTTAAAATTTTCTTGGGATAAATGTAAATCCAAAAATAACATTAAAACTAAATGTTGAATTTATCTTGAGATGAATTCAATGCTATATATTTTTCACCCAAAAAATTCTATTTTCCATACCAAAAGTCATCATGATAGCCTGAGTGAAAATTTTCCATTTTTAACATAAGGAGAGTAGGTTGTGAGCAAGAATGTAAATGATTAAAAATAATACATGAATTAAGTAACCATTATCATGAACATTTTGATTTGTAAAATATAAAATTGAGAGTATAATATAAAATTTGTGAAGAAAAGCACGTGTTCTTTTTTTTATTTTGGGGTTGTTTGATTTCATGTATTATGAGTGAACAATATAAGCAATGCAAGTGTTATAAATTTTAAGGTCTTTATTATTAAGTAATGCAAATACAAAGTATTTTTAAAAGGATTTGAAAGTTCCACAAAAGGCTCATTTCTTATTATTTTCAAATTTTCATGAATTGATTAAATTCCAAAATAATATTGCAACATCAAAATCCAAAAGCCATCAAAATCCTATCACCTCATCCACTTACCATGCTAACCCTGCCAACCCCATGACCCCACAACCTTATCCCTTATGACCCCAACTCAACTATCAAGTTCATGACCCAAAAACACCACAACCTTGTCTATTGTTCGTGTCCATTCAAGCCCAACAATCCTATGTTCCTCATATACATCTTTCTCACTTCCATCACTCTGGCTCAACCTCATTAATTGTCCTCATGTTTGTCAACCCTAGGGCTGGCCATCCCCACAATTTTCATCCCACCATCCTTGCATAAGCCATCCCTAGAAGCCAACAAGCCCAATTCATTGTTTTATGCAAATTCCCTCAACTTGGCCCACATAATATTAATATATTTAAATGGTTGATATAATTAACAAAGTATAGACTTTAGGTGTATTTTACAACCAACTAGCAATATATTATATTAATGTGCATGATATTAAAAAAAGAAAGATAAATGCATGGTACATGCATAGTACCTAAGTAATCTTTTGGGATAGTCAGATAGAAGAAAATCCAAAATTGGACCTTTTGCTTTAAATTTAAAATTCCCCATGCGTTTGAGCTTATCTCATAATCCGCGTTCTTTAATGATCCGTGCTGGACACACTCTCTTCGTCCCCCTCAACAAAGATCACCACGACACCAGTTAGAGGCCAACTGCAGTTGTCTGTTGTGATAGGCGAGCGCTTGCGGTTCCAAAATCCCTATTCTTTCGAGTCCAACTCGAATTCGATCATCTTCATTTCGCTTCTGCCAGTTGAAGAATCATCCGTTCATATCCGATGGACATCGCCAGGAAGCCCATGCAATCTGTGTGGAGAACGGCCCTCCGACTCGCTCGGAGCAGGAGCATGAGTGCTGCTCCAGAGAAGATCGTTTCTTCTTCCTCTGAGGATCTTATCAGAATGGAACAGCAGCACAGTGCTCACAAGTACGCTGCCTTTTTTTATCTTTTTTTGATCTGGGTTTGATTTTTGTTTCTGAGTAGATACCCTTTTTTTTTAAAATTTAAGTTGGGATTGTTTTTGGGGATTAAGATGATGACCGTTTTCATAGGCATCTTTTTTTTTGAATCAGGATGGAGATAGATGACAATTGTTTTTTATTTTTATTAGTCTGCTTAAGAATTTTGAATTCTGGACTTGTGCTATTTCGTGCCATTGTTAAGTTGTGAAGTCTAATTTCAACCTTACGAAGAGAACGTATAATATTTTGCGAGTAGACCTTTATGATAAGTTTGCGGCATGGGTTGGACGGAGCCCATCTTCAAATGTTGGGGGCAGAGGTAACGGGCATTCTAAGAATTTTTTTATAGGGTGGAGTTAACTTGTGTTAAAAATTTGTCTTTTACTTCTCCGCAATCGGTAATGAAACTTGCAGTGGGGAGAATATAATGTAGCCATTGTTTTTAATCGATCATATTTCTTGTTTCTANGCATGGGTTGACGGAGCCCATCGTCAAATGTTGGGGGCAGAGGTAACGGGCATTCTAAGAATTTTTTTATAGGGTGGAGCTGACTTATGTTAAAAATTTGTGTTTTACTTCTCCGCAATCGATAATGAAACTTGCAGTGGGGAGAATATAATGTAGCCATTGTTTTTAATTGATCATATTTCTTGTTTCCTATTTTTTTTCGCTCGCGCTTGCTTGAATTTCATCTATTGCCTAATATCCTCATGTGCAAGCCTTTAGTATCCATTTCATAATTGTTTTTGTGCATTAACCTTAAGACACAACCCCTCTGATTTCTTCCTCCAAGATCTCTGTTCAATGCCTTTTGTGAGGTANTTCATAATTGTTTTTGTGCATTAACCTTAAGACACAACCCCTCTGATTTCTTCCTCCAAGATCTCTGTTCAACACCTTTTGTGAGGTGAAAATTTGTCTCTAGAACTTTGTTTCCTTTCTAGTTTTCTTTCTTCTCTAGGGTCCTATTTTGGGGACCTATCAATACGTCTTTAAACCTTAGAAGGATTGAAGATAAATTTGTCAATCCATAATCTTAAGGGAAATAAATTTTCAAAGAATTCATCAATCTTGGGTTCAATAATTGAGTTTGACCTTATAACATTAATCTTAAGCACAAAGGCTCTACAATATTTTTTCAGCATTTTGAATAATAAATAATCTAATCAACAACATTAACAACCATCATCTTACTAAGTTGGTCGGCTACATACATGAATCATTTTTCTTCATTATGGCCTATTAAGTGTCATATTTTCATTTAGTTCTAATAATTTAAGATCATTTTCTTTACAACAAGCCCAATTTTTTTTTAGGTCTAACTCTAGCTTTCTTAACAAAAGTTAAATCTAAATATCTACTCTCCTAACAGGGCTATCAAATCCAAAATCTCAGCAATTATTTCTTTTTGAAATCAGGTCTAAACCCTAACCCTTGTTACCACTACAGTACCACTATAGTACCTATGATCTTCTCTTCCCAGTCGTCGCTCTCTCACCCGGCCACCGCTCTCTCTCTCTAGGTCGTGTCTCTCACTTCCAGCAAGCCACCGCATCAAAAACTTGTCCGTAAGTTTAATTAGCTCTTATGGGGGAGTGATACCCCACGAATCCTGAGGAAATGGTTGATATGAGGAGAATCTCAGCTTGATGATGAGATAGATCAAGATCAGGCCAAGAAAAGGAACGAATCAGTTGTGATATGTGTTATCAGACATGAATCCTTGTAATTGAGGATGTTAGGAGATGAATATAGTGGGAGAGGTAAATAATTGGAGCTTCTGGAGAAGATAACTTCTGAAGTTCTGAAGATCTTGGTCGGGCTCATGCATGGAGGTAGCGTCTCAACGGGAGCCACTACCTTAGCACGTGCTCCAGCACAGGTGAAGCTAGATCTCCTCTCCCCCTTGTGGATTTGAAGCTTGATGGACTGACCATGTATCTGAATTAGGTGTTGTCGGATCGAGGCTTCTCTAGTAAGGAATGACTAGAGGGATATCTGACTTGGCTCAAGCCAAAGAGTGGGATGAGTGAAGGGCCACACACGCCTTGCTTTACACTGTTTACTCAACTTGATGATTCCATCGATTGAATCATCAATAAATGACATTCAAAAGATGAGGGATATTTGCGTGAAGATGAAGAGGATTTATGTTGGGGTTGAGAACCACATGAGGGTGTTTCAAATTTAGCGTAAGATAGAGGTAATGACACAGAGCGATAGATCGATTTAGAAGTATTCCATAGATCTGGAACGGTTATGAGCAGATTTTGATCACTTCTCACTAATGTCGAGTTGTGGCGATCCACGATGCAAAAAGAGGGGATTTTTGCATAGATGGGGACAATGCAATTTCTAGATCATCTAAACCTGACTCCCTTTGATCAGAGGAGATCAGTCCTCCTAGCCCATACGAAGATCCCATCACTGGATGAGGACATTGCTGCGATGATACATGAGGAAAGTCGCTTGAGGCAACACTCTGAGCTGAGTGGACTTTTAGGTATGCGATCAGCTTTGATTGCCTCGAGTTCAGGTATGACAGGTGTTTAAGAGTAGACTGACAAGTACTACAACTGTAGTGAATAGGGCTATCAAAAAACCTCGATGTTCGCAAACAGTTTCTATTTGTCTCATCGTGGAGTTCGTATTCAATTCGCTCGATAAGCAAACGAGACGAACACGAACAATTTTTTTTTGTTCGGTTTATAAACGACCAAACACAAACAATCATTTGTTTGATCGTGTTCGAATCGTTAATTGTTCGAAATAAAAATAATTTAAAATAATTATATATATAAATTTATCATATTTTAAAAATAATTATATAGTCTAAAAATTTATTTTATTTTAAAAAATTAAATCCTATAAAGTATAATCTGACCTTCAGGTTCGCCTCTTAGCTTATATTAAATTCTATAATTTCGTATTTATCTTTAGGTTCGCCTCTTAGCTTAAATTTTCTTATATTTCTTTTAGATTTTTTTAGTTTCTTTGAGTGAAGTGAAACCTAGTTTTTGGGAGTGAAATCTCGCATATTGTCTCTAGATCTTAATTTTTTATGAATGAGATACAATATTATGGTTTTATTGTAAGCTGTGCTTTGACTATTTTACATTTGTGTTGTGATTCATACATGTTTAAGCATTGATTTCATATAAATTTAAATTTTTGAAAGATTTCAAACAATTCAAACAATCTAAACAAATTTGTAAGATTTTGAACAATTCATATAATTTGAATAATTTGAACATTTCAGACATTTCAAACATTTTCAAACAAATCAAACCGAACACGAACCGTAACTTCACGAACAATTTCAAACACGAGTCTATTTCAAACACACGTAATTTCGAACGAAGCGAACACGAACATGAGCTCTGTTCATTCGTGTTCGATTCGCTTACACCCCTAGTGGTGAAGTAGGCCATCTGAGCAAGGTTTGTCTTAGGCCACCAAATCAGAGAGATGGATGAACGTGGATAGTTTTGAGGCTGTAATCTTGGTCGTGTTGGTCGAAAAGGTGGAAGAGAGGGCTACCGGACAAATCTGATGATAGTAGAGGACGAGGGAGAGACAGGTGTGGTCTTTGCCAATGAGGATCACGAGTTTCTAAAAATGTTGAAGAGGAAGCATAAAGCAACTGGTTATGGGGTTGATGATGCATCTGTCTTGTCTTCATTAAGAGGTAACATTGATATTTATGTTCTCTTACAAAGATACTTGTGTTGCCCATGTTGTTACCATTATTTCTACCACAAGGTCACCAGAATGGATAGTATATTCTGATGCATCAAAACATGTGACAGGTACTGCTAGAANTATATATATATTTATCATATTTTAAAAATAATTATATAGTCTAAAAATTTATTTTATTTTAAAAAATTAAATTCTATAAATTATAATCTGATCTTCAGGTTCGCTCTCAGCTTATATTAAATTCTATAATTTCGTATTTATCTTTACGTTCGTCTCTTAGCTTAAATTTTCTTATATTTCGTTTAGATTTTTTTAGTTTCTTTGAGTGAAGTGAAACCTAGTTTTTGGGAGTTAAATCTCGGATATTGCCTCTAGATCTTAATTTTTTTATGGATGAGATACGATATTATGGTTTTATTGTAAGTTGTGCTTCGACTATTTTGCATTTGTGTTGTGATTCATACATGTTTAAGCATTGATTTCATATAGATTTAAGCTTTTGAAAAATTTCAAACAATTCAAACAATCTAAACAAATTTGTAAGACTTTGAACAATTCATATAATTTGAATAATTCGAACATTTCAGACATTTCAAACATATTTCAAACAAATCAAACCGAACACAAATAGTAACTTCACGAACAATTTCAAACACGAGCCTATTTCAAACACACGTAATTTCAAACGAAGCGAACACGAACACGAGCTCTGTTCGTTCATGTTCGATTCGTTTACACCCCTAGTGGTGAAGTAGGCCATCTGAACAAGGTTTGTCTTAAGCCACCAAATCAGAGAGATGGATGAACGTGGATAGTTTTGAGGCTGTAATCTTGGTCGTGTTGGTCGAAAAGGTGAAAGAGAGGGCTACCGGGCAAATATGATGATAGTAGAGGATGAGGGAGAGACAGGTGTGGTCTTTGCCAATGAGGATCACGAGTTTCTAAAAATGTTGAAGAGGAAGCATAAAACAACTGGTTATGGTGATGATGCATCTGTCTTGTCGTCATTAAGAGGTAACATTGCTATTTATGTTCTTTTACAAAGATACTTGTGTTGCCCATGTTGTTACCGTTATTTCTACCACAAGGTCACCAGAATGGATAGTATATTCTGATGCATCTAAACATGTGACAGGTACTGCTAGAGTTCTCTTCCTATACTCGCCTAGCAGATCCAAGGAGTATCCAGACAACATGTTGTTGATAAGAGTACAGTGAGGTGTACTGATTCTATGACTTTGTCCAATGTTTTGCATGTCCTTTTTCAGTTAACTTATTATCCATTAGTGTCATTATTCTCAAATTAGAATATATTATTTCATTTGTTATTTCTAAAGTGAACTTTCAAGAGAAAGAGATGGGCCAAACACGTGGGATTGAAACGTGGCATAATGGAGAGGATGGACTCAAACTTGACATGCATGATAAAAAGTGAGGGAGCAGTGGAGATCTGGGCGAATTATAGAGGATATATTGTTGCTAAATCACAGATGCATGAGATACTCTTATTTTAAATTACTGAGTTGATTGTATCCGTCTTTGTATGAAAAAGTAAATAAAAAAACTTATATGTGATGTTTTTGAGTTTGACAAGCTTACTAGAAGCTCTTATGTCAGTTATGGAATAATAGTTCATATGTTTTTGATTTGATACATTTTGGTGTTTGGGAACCTTGTTCTACGAGTTAGATGAATGATTATCAGAATTTTTGTGACTTTAATTGATTATTTTCTTGTGTTACTTGGTTGGATCTGATGAAAATAAATGGTAATGTGTTTGCTTGCTTTAAAGATTTCCACAATGCAATCTAGACTCGATATAGTGCAGTAGTAAAGGTATTGAGGTCTGATAATGAGACAGAGTATACCAACAAGATATTTGGGGAATACTTATCAGCCCAAAGGATACAATATCAAATCATATGTCCATACACACTGACACAAAACAGAGTAGCAGAGAGGAAGAATAAAAACCTTTTAGAGGTAGCCCGAAGCATAATGATCGCGATGAATGTCCTAAAGCATTTGAGTGGCCAAACATTTTTGACCGTTGTTTAATTAATCAACAAATGCTCTCGAGAGTATTGAATTGGAAGTCTCATTGTAAGAAGTTGAAAGGAGATAATAGTGAGATTCTTTCATTGAAGGTATCTTACTGTGTTTGTTTTGTGAAGGGCAGCAGGCCATCAGTATAAAAGTTGGATTCTGAAGCTGTGACGTGTGTTTTCGTGGGTTATTCTGTTACGAAGAAGAGATATATTTGTTGGAGCCTAATAGAGTGTGGCTGTTCGTGAGTATTGATATGCCCATTTGAGAATTTGAATCGTACTACACCCTCGAGGTGACCTTACTCTTTGGTAACTCGCTAGATACTGAAGGTATGAGACGAGAGGGGGAGAGTAGAGATGGTGAGAGATTAATACATGTGGGAGCGATGCCTTATCCTATGATGTGGGATGAAGCTGTGAAGGTGTTGAAAAATGAGGAGATTGAACCTCGAGATGGTTAGATTCAGGCTCAAAGAGAGCTGAAGATGTATATAGGGAGGAGAAAATAAAATGAGGGAACAATGCCTGCAGTTCCATTCGTGTCAGCAAATCTCTTGTCCTAATCTATCTTAACTCTTGAGACACCTACACCATCCACCTCAGACTTAGATTACACAGGTGATATGATTGCTCATTCTTCTACTCACATGACTTTAAGAAGGTCCTCTTGCATAAATGCAGGACATCTGCTCGATCGTTTTAGTTTTGATTATGACATTGCTTAGTTTCTTTCATACTTTAACGTATTTTTAGACAATATCTCTATACGCAAGTGTCAGCAGGTACTTAAGTAGAATTCCAAGTGAAAAGTGGTCATGCATTGAAAGCTTGGGGCTCTCAATAAAAATCGAATATAGGAGTTAGTGCCACTGCCAACAGGAAAAAGAGCTGTTGGGTGCATGTGGATCTTCATAGTGAAACAAAATCCAGAAGAAAAAGTGAAGCGTTACAATGTATATGATTGGTGGTGAAAGGGTACAATCAAACATATGAAATTGACTATGAAAAAACCTTTGCACCAGTAGCGAAGATGAATACAGTGAGGGCACTGGTTTCTTTGACAGTGAATGGTGAGTGTATATTACACTAACTCAATGTGCAGAATGTGTTTCTTCATGGTGAGTTACTTAAGAAGATGTATATATAGATATCATCAGGATTCAACACAGGTCAGATAGTGGGCAAGGTGCGTAGAATCACGAAGTCACTTTATGGCTTGAAGCAATTTCCTCGAGCCTGGTTTGACAAGTTTGAAAATGCTATGGTGTGCATGGAATATCAACAGATCAATGTCGACCACGCATTGTTCTTTTAACAAAATAGAGGTCACACCAGTATGCTTGTTGGGTACGTTAATGATATGATTGTCACTGGTGATGATGAAACAAAGATTGCACAGTTAAAGGTAAGATTGGGCAAACAATTTAAGAGGAGACCTTGGACCAGATACTTCTTTGAGATTGAAGTGGCTTGTGGACCAGAGGGGATGGTATTGTCTCAAAGGAAATATGTAATGGATCTCCTCATGGAAACATGCATGCTATGATCCAAGCATGCAGTATCTCCAATTGATCTGAAGGCCAAACTGAGTGCAAAGGCAGGAGAGTCATTTGATTGATCAGAAGGTCAAGTTGAATGCAGAAGCAGGAGAGACAGCTGATCGTGAGAAGTACCAGAGATTGATGGGTTGTCTGATTTATTTGAGTCGTACTCGTCCTGACATCTCATTTGCAGTGAGTGTGGTGAGCCGCGATATGCATAACCCAATGAAGGGCCACATGGACGTTGTGTATCAGGTTCTATGATACCTCAAGAGTGCACCAGGGATGGGGCTGATCTTCAGAAAGAATTGACATGCATGTATTGAGGGCTATTATGACTCTGACAGGGCGAGTTGTGATGATGATAGGAGGTCTTCATCTGGATATTGCATGTTTGTATGGTGCAACTTGGTCTCTTGGAAGAGTAAGAAATAGTCGGTTGTAGCGAGGTCAACAGCAGAGGTAGAGTACAGGACGGGCCATGACCTTAGGAGTTGTCTGATGTGGCTGAGAGCCTTGTTGGTAGAGTTCAAGGTGGACCAAGGAGCACAAATGAAGTTGTGATGCGACAAGAAGTCAACAATCAACATTGCCAACAACTCAGTGCAACATGATAGAACCAAACATGTGGAGATTGATAGGTTCTTCAGTAAGGAAAAGCTGAATAACAGAATACTGGAGCTAAGCCATGTAGCTACTAGAGAGCAAGTGACTGATTGTCTGATCAAAGGANACTCAGTGCAACATGATAGAACCAAACATGTGGAGATTGATAGGTTCTTCAGTAAAGAAAAGCTGAATAACATAATACTGGAGCTAAGCCATGTAGCTACTAGAGAGCAAGTGACTGATTGCCTGATCAAAAGACATAGCTCATTAGATTTGTTTGGGTTTTGCGACAAGATTGGCTTAGTGGATATCTTTTGCCCATCTTGAGGGGGAGTGTTGAGATTTATATCTAGTTTAGGGTCCTATTGGTAAATAGGTAATATAGAAGAAATCTAGGGATTTATTTGTAAGAAAGTTGTAAGTCTCTATATAAGCTCNTTGCGACAAGATTGGCTTAGTGGATATCTTTTGCCCATCTTGAGGGGGAGTGTTGAGATTTATATCTAGTTAGGGTCCTATTGGTAAATAGGANTGCATGAGATACTCTTATTTTAAATTACTGAGTTGATTGTATCCGTCTTTGTATGAAAAAGTAAATAAAAAACTTATATGTGATGTTTTTGAGTTTGACAAGCTTACTAGAAGCTCTTATGTCAGTTATGGAATAATAGTTCGTATGTTTTTGATTTGATACATTTTGGTGTTTGGGAACCTTGTTTTACGAGTTCGATGAATGATTATCAGAATTTTTGTGACTTTAATTGATTATTTTTCTTGTGTTACTTGGTTGGATCTGATGAAAATAAAGGGTAATATGTTTGCTTGCTTTAAAGATTTTCACAATACAATCTAGACTCGATATAGTGCAGTAGTAAAGGTATTGAGGTCTGATAATGAGATAGAGTATACCAACAAGATATTTGGGGAATACTTATCAGCCCAAAGGATACAATATCAAATCATATGTCCATACACACTGACACAAAACAGAGTAGCAGAGAGGAAGAATAAAAACCTTTTAGAGGTAGCCCGAAGCATAATAATCGCGATGAATGTCCCAAAGCATTTGAGTGGCCAAACATTTTTTACCGCTGTTTAATTAATCAACAAATGCTCTCGAGAGTATTGAATTGAAAGTCTCATTGTAAGAAGTTGAAAGGAGATAACAGTGAAATTCTTTCATTGAAAGTATCTGACTGTGTTTGTTTTGTGAAGGACAGCAGACCATCAGTATAGAAGTTGGATTCCGAAGCTGTGACGTGTGTTTTCGTGGGTTATTCTGTTACGAAGAAGGGATATGTTTGTTGGAGCCTAATAGAGTGTGGCTGTTCGTGAGTATGGATATATCCTTTTGAGAATTTGAATCGTACTACACTCTAGAGGTGACCTTACTCTTTGGTAACTCGCTAGATACTGAAGGTATGAGACGAGAGGGGGAGAGTAGAGATGGTGAGAGATTAATACATGTGGGAGCGATGCCTTATCCTATGATGTGGGATGAAGCTGTGAAGGTGTTGAAAAATGAGGAGATTGAACCTCGAGATGGTTAGATTCAGGCTCAAAGAGAGCTGAAGATGTATATAGGGAGGAGAAAATAAAATGAGGGAACAATGCCTGCAGTTCCATTCGTGTCAGCAAATCTCTTGTTCTAATCTATCTTAACTCTTGAGACACCTACACCATCCACCTCAGACTTAGATTACACAGGTGATATGATTGCTCATTCTTCTACTCACATGACTTTAAGAAGGTCCTCTTGCATAAATGCAGGACATCTGCTCGATCGTTTTAGTTTTGATTATGACATTGCTTAGTTTCTTTCATACTTTAACGTATCTTTAGACAATATCTCTATACCCAAGTGTCGACAGGTACTTAAGTAGAATTCCAAGTGAAAAGTGGTCATGCATTGAAAGCTTGGGGCTCTCAATAAAAATCGAATATAGGAGTTAGTGCCACTGCCAACAGGAAAAAGAGCTG